>VDFB02188205.1:0-65804 GCA_007258455.2 Sequoia sempervirens | reverse complement strand
CAAACATCCGTTCTGTTGGCAAAATGGTATATATGCACACGTGGCAATTGGTAAGAAAAGTCTATTTTGGCGTGGCACTTTTTGTGAAATATATGATGACAATCGGTAAAAGTAGGAAAATTAAAATGGCACATCATAATGTTGTCTAACATGATTTCGGCAACAGTGATTGAGACCGTAATCTGACAGTCTGAACATATTATTTATTATTCCCTATTTTTTTCTCGCCAAGTGTTGACTTTGCATGGCGGACTCCAAATTGTGATTAAAAGAAGTTATGTTTGTGGGTATTGTTTTAGACCTTGCAAACGGATTTTTGGTTCATTTCTTCTCTGCGAATAACAAGATAATTTCGTTCTGCAAAACAGAAAAGTCATTTGATGGGTCAAGATAATTTCGTTCTGCAAAACAGAAAGGTCATTTGATGGGTATGGTTACATTAACAGGCAGGTTCATTGTTTGTATTTTGAAATGAAGTTACAGGTCTATATGAATTTAATTTTCACAGAAAGAGTAAAAGATTTTCTTACATATTTGATCTTTGCTCACATGTATGAGGATCTGGGGCAAATTAAAAAGGAGAAACTTCTCAGGATCGGGCAGAGTCTTGGGCATCACAGGTATGAGGTTTTGCATCTTTGATATCTTCTAAAGAGGGTTTCAAACCCGGAATATTTCTACACAGTTTTAGAAGATTGAATAAATTTTGGGTGTTGAACCCAGGATATTATATACAGTTTTTTGTTTGTTCAAAACAAAAGGAAATGTTCAAGCATTTCCAGTCAGTTGCAATGCAAAATGACGTTATGGAAACTATTTTCGAGTATCTCAAAAATGAAATAATTTGGAAGCTTATAATGATTACCAGTTTTTGACAGAAACAAATTCGTAAACTAAAACTGTTTTGTTAGTTTCTCGAAAAGCATTTTTAAAAGGAAGTTTGTGTAACAAACTCTAACTGGTTCAGTTAGATACATGTAACTGATCTGATTTGAAGTTCATTTCTATAAATATAGCACTTGTAATCTTTAGACATATATGAGTGTGTGTGAAAACATATTTATATGTATCTGAGGATAAGAGGCTTGAAAGTTTTTATCATAAACTTGTGTACATATATGAGTGACATATACACATTTGTATATGTATATGAGATGTATTAAAATCTCTGAGCAGTAGTTGCTGCCAATTGTAAAGGATATAGGTTCATGGAGTGGTTTTTCTCCCTATGACAAAATCTTGAGGTTTTGGAGGGTTTTCCACTCAACACAAATTGGGTGTCTCTTCATTTTGTGAGTTACCATTACTTTATGTTTATGGTGAATGTTTACATTTCTCCTGCATAGATTGAATATATTCAGCTATGAGTTGTTTATTGCAAGAATTGAAGAATTGTAATGAATTTTGAAATAAGGTAATAAGGTTCTGATTCACCCCCCCTCTCAGAACCTTGGCACTTCCAACAGATGGAGCCCTACTATCCACCCCCGGGCTGGTCTTTCATCGGGGTCTTGAAATCACTTCACACCTGCCAATTTAATAAGGTACTCTACACTATATATGTAACATGTCCTAGTGGGAGGGAATTTTAGCTGCGAAAGTGGGGGTCCTATCTACCTATCTCCCACCAGGGCTATCTCTGCTTGTATGGATAATCCATAAATGAAGGGGATAATTGGAAACCTTTCTTTTTTCTATCCTGATGATGCTTTTAGCCATCCCCTTCACTAAGGGAGAGAAGTCAATCATGGGCAAGGGATGTGTCATGGGTATAGAATATGACAGCCTGGGACCCACTTTTGGGTAATAAAAGAGCCAACAAAAAATTCAAATACTTGTATTAATATGATAGAATAGGTTCATGTCAAATTCATATTGTCATATCATAGGTAGACTATTTATTTGCCACCTTCCCAATATTAGGTGAATGTGCAAGTAGACATATTTATTTCCACAATATAAATATTGTTTCCCACCTTCCCAAAAATAGGTTAATGCAAATGGATATATTTTTATCTAGAATATATGTTTTATTGCATTAAAAGTGAGTTGACATGCATTCAAAGTGAGTTGACATGTACAAAAGTCATTGTCAACTGAGTGAGTTATAAATATATTTTAACAAATTACAATAAAACATGTTTCATTTCTCATCCTTTTTTGACAAACTACTGGTTCCACCATGTCCATATACACTAGTATTTTTGTGAATATACCTGCAAAAATGACAAAAATGAACTCTTAGACTCACTATGCAATACGATTTTATAAAAAACCATGTAATTATATCAACCATACTTTACAAATAAACATAAAATTAAAATAATCAAAACAAAATATTAAAATTGATTAGAATTACAATTTTTTTAAATATCCTTTCAAATCACCAACTAGATTTCCTACGTACCCATTTCATATCACTTCTACCATTAATTCCTTCAATGCAAGATAAATTCCCTCCCAAAATTCAAATTTCTCTACTTGCACCTACCGATTCAAATTCTATCAACCTATTTATTTATACAATAGACCACAATTGTGCAATGCAAGCTACCTATTCACAATTTGAAATATTTGAGTTTCCAAAATTTGAAATATCTAAGCTTTGTTGGAGACACTGACTGCATACAATGAGCTCCTCCCAAAGCAATGTACCAATTCCTCCTTCAACTTTTATACATATATACATATATACATATACACACACATATATACACACATATATATATATATACACATATATACACATATATATACACACACATATATACACACATACACATATATATACATATATACACACACACACACATATATATACATATACATATACATATACATATACATATACATATACATATATAGAGAGAGAGAGATACATAGATATGTAAGTTTCCTATAGCCTCTTCATTTACATATTCAATTCTATGCATATATCTATCTATACAATGTGTGTGTGTGTAAATTTCATTACTAAACAACATATTGATATTTTCTATATACACACATATATATACACACATACACATATATACATATATACACACACATATACATATACATATACATATACATATATATATAGAGAGAGAGATACATAGATATGTAAGTTTCCTATAGCCTTCTTCATTTACATTCAACTTACGCATATATCTATCTATACAATGTGTGTGTGTGTAACGCCTATAACTGAAACAACATACTGATATTTTTTATATAACTTCAAAGTTTAAACAACAGTATGGTACAAATATTTCCAACCCTTTTTGATACAAAATTATATTCAACTTACATATATATACACACACATATATACATATATATACACACATATATATACATATATACACACATATATATACACACATATACACATATATATATACACATATACATATATACACATATACATATATACATACACACACACAGACATATATATATACATATACATATGCATATGCATATACATATACATATACATATATATATATATAGAGAGAGAGATACATAGATATGTAAGTTTCCTATAGCCTTCTTCATTTACATTCAACTTACGCATATATCTATTTATGCAATGTGTGTGTGTAACGCCTATTACTGAAACAACATACTGATATTTTTTATATAACTTCAAAGTTCAAACAACAGTATGGTACAAATATTTCCAACCCTTTTGATACAAAATTATATTCAACTTACGTATATATATTGCATAAATACATAGATACGCAAGTTTCCTATAGCCTTGTTCATTTACATTCAACTTATGTATTTATCTATCTTTGCAATATATATATATACGTAAGTTTCCTATAACCTTCTTCATTTACATTCAACTTAATTAGATGTATGCTTTGTTTGTTCTTCAATTACAATGATTGTAAATATCGTACCCTCTCCCTTATAGCTAATTGTGATAGTGGCTAACTCCTACTTCTGTTATAACCATTTCTGAAATGCCATTATGACATTTATATATAGCTTGAAATAACAATACGATATATATATATTCTAGAGATAGATAGATACATAAGTTTCCTATACCCTTCTTAATTTACATTCAATATTATATATATTCCAGAGATATATACATAAGTTTCCTATACCCTTCTTCATTTACATTCAACTTGATTAGATTTATGTTTTGTTTGTTCTTCAATTACTGTAACATGTATGCTAACCATTTCTAACACAGAATTATGAAATTTTTATATAACTTGAACCAACAGTATGATAGAAATATTCCAAACCCTTTCTAGGAATATACTGTTGTTTCAAGTTATATCATAATGTTGTTTTAAGTTTTATTTTTATCATAATGCTCTTCAAGTTATATATATTTGTATCATGTGGTTGTTTCAAGTTTATATATATTTGTATCATTAAACTATTTCAGGAAGGGTTTAACATAGTTGTATCATACTGTTGTTTCAAGTTATATATAACCCCTTAACTGTGTTCTACTTAGAGTAATCTGTTAGCATGATTACCCAAGGGTTTACAAGATTTAGAATTGGGGATATGATTAGTATAACATGCGTTGTTTGTTTCATTTAACATGATCAGTCAAGGGTTTATAAGAGTTAGAATTGGGGATATGATAGTATAACATGCATTGCTTGTTTCATTTAACATGATCACCCAAGGATTTATAAGAGTTAGAATTGATATGGTAGTATATCATGCATTGCTTGTTTCATTGCACACATACCCTTGATCATTTGCAATCAACTCAATTAGATACATGGTTAGTTTTTTTCTTCAATTACACTCACTATTACATGTATGAATTTGTTGTTATAGTTTGTATCATTCTTTTAATTGTAAGAGTTAAAATTGGGGATGTGTATTCTATTTACTAATATTACACTTAGCTCAATGTAGAGGAAGAATAAAGCGACAACAAGAACCACACGAGCTATAACAAAGTGAAGGTGGACAATTGTGCCTGCACACTATAAGAGAGGTGTGAGGTTTCCACATAGCGATGATAATGACGTAGTTCCTATTCAACAATCGATCGAACCTATGGGTCTGCCAAGCAGTGATGAGGATGAAGTAATTCTTGTTCAGTAACCAACTGAACCTATAGTCCAAGTAAACGGGCAATTGTAACAACTAAAAAGTTTGTAGTGTAGTGGGAATGGACCACAATTGACATGGAACACGCCATTGAAGATGTTGAAGTCAATGGCATGTCAACAAGAGGGGTAGCCAAAAAGTGGGGTCTTCCAACTACCACATTATTGACTTAGCTGAGTGGTGTTACCACAACAAAAAGAAAAGGGCCCCCAATAGTCCTAAATGATGACGAAGAGGCAAAGGTCGTGGAATGGTGCAAGGAGACGGTTGTTGTTGGCCATGGTTTGGAGAATGTGAATCTAAAATTTGAATTGTCCCAAATATGCCAATTAAGGCCTAATCCCTTCAAAGATGGACTTCCCAGTAAGTCTTGGTGGATGGGGTTCAAAAGAAGGCATTCTAGTCCGTGTTTGAGGACAACCTAAGGGCAAGATAGAGACTGTGTTGTCAATCTCAGGTCTACAGTTGTGGTTGCATTCTATGAAACATTGGAGAAGGCATACACAACCATAAATTATGGGCCACAAAGGATTTAGAACTGCGATGAGACTGGACTACAAGTTGAGAAGAATGGTACAATGAGGGTGCTTGCGAAAAAGGGCAGTAGGAGTGTTTTGTATATTATCCCGAAGAGCCATGAGTGGATCACAATTTTGGCTTGTGCAAATGTTCTCGATTAAAAAATTCTAGGCTTTTATTTGTTTAAAAGAAAAAATCACATCCAAAACTACATAATCAATTGTGAGCTTGGAGCATGTATGGTTGTTCAACCTCATGCATGGATGATGAAAGATCTATTTGTGAGATGGATAGAACATTTTTCTATGCAAGTACTTGGGGGTTGCTCGCCCAGCCATAAACACCTCCTCATATTTGATGGCCATGGTAGTCACGTAGCATTTTCTACCATTTTCAAAGCAAGGGCATTGGGCATTGACTTGCTTACCCTACCAACCCACACATCACATAGGTTGCCGCCACTTGATGTGAGTGTATTTGCCTCTTTCAAATCACATTTTAAAAGGGAAAGAGTAGCATGGAGTACCAGACATCCAAATTTAAAGATTAGAAGGGCAGAATCGACTACACTTGGTAGCCTTGCTTTTGAGAAGGCATTGATAATTAGCAACATAAAATTTGGGTTCAAAAGGACATGTATTTGGCCTCTTAATCCATATGCATTGATGGACATCATGAGGCCTAGTGAGACATTTCAATTTTTTTTCCCTCGAGGAAGCATTTGCTGCTGAAAACATTCTTAATCTATCTAGCAATGGTTTGCCACAAACTGAGGCTGACTATATAGATGGAACAACAAAACTTGCAAATTAACAAAGGTCCACTTGAAGTAGCCGAATGTGCAAACCACCAAAGTCCACCACAAACTTCAAGTTTTTCAAACAACCAATCACCAAGTGGAACACCGGGTTTGGGTGACCAACACTATCCACCACCAACACCAGTTTTGGGAGAGAAAAATACTATTGTAGACATCTCTCTTTCCCTATCGAGTCCACCTGAGGAGCACTCGTGGTTGTTAGAGGGTGCTATAACTCTTGGAATTAATTTGCATGTGGAGCTAGATCAAAGTCTTACAGTGCCTTCTCCACCTCACACCATGGGCCCAAATAGCTTAGTTCATTTTTATGCTGATTGGGGAGACAGTCAAGTTGAGAAGTTAGGAGACAAATTGGACAAAACAGCTAGTCAAGTGTAGGAAATAAATTATGAGGATTCAATGGAGCCATTGGGAGGCCAAACAACTTCACACCTCTCCCAATTCTTGAACCTACTTGTTCATGTAGTCAAAGACAAGTCCAATCAGGTAGCTGGCCATGGGATTAAACTTCCAAGAGGATTCCAACTCCTCACCAGTGATGACTACATGGTGTTGCTAAATGGGCAAGAGGAGAGGAATAAGGAAATTCAACTATTGAAAGACATGAAGAAGGAACAAATTGAACAATGCAAGATAGAAAGAATTGTGACAAAGGAGTTGAAGGAACAATTGTGAATTAAAAGAGAACGAGTACTAGCAAAGGTTGAAAGAGAATTGCAAAAGGAGAGGGAGTAGAAAAGGGAGCAACGAAAGATTGAAAGGGAAGCTGCAAAAAAAGAAAAAGAATTGGAGAGGACTAGAAAAGAGGCAACAAGGGAGAGGCAACTCAACAACCCTCTAAATCCCTTGCCTGAATGTCATAGGATATTCATAGACTTTGTGTCAATTCAATGCCCCTAATATTGTCCACCCTCACCTACCCCTAGTATTAGCCAACCATTTCAAAGTTGCAGTCCTACTCATTTAGAGTCCTATCCACGCTCACCTACCCCAAATATTACCCAACCAGTTCAAAGTTGGAGTTCTACTTGTTCATAGGCCACAAAAAGCACAAAAGATAACTTCTATTTAGATTTTAGTTTTCCAAGTTTTTTTACTTGAATGCTAAGTAAGAACAATTTTGTTGTGATTGTTTTGAAAATTTCCAACCAATGTAATTTTCTAACTAATAGTTAGATTGCAAATAGTTTTGTTGTGATTGTTTTGAAGGTTTTTAACAGTATTGTTGGGATTGTTTTGAAGGTTTGTAACTTGAAACAATAGTATGATATGAATACAAACAACATATTCCTACATCTTGCAGTCACTGATTGTTAGAGTCACTATAATTGAAGAACCAACAAAGAATACATCTAGTTAAGTTGAATGTAAATAAAGAAGACTATAGGAAACTTATGTATCTGTCTATCTCTGCAATATATAGCTATGTATACACACACATATATATACACATACATATACATATATACATATACATAAATACATATACATATACATATATATACATATACATATATATATCCACACACACACACACACACACACACACACACACACACACACACACACATATATATATATATGCACATATATTTATCATAATGTTGTATTAGAAAGGGTTGGAAATGTTTGTACCATACATCTGTTTGAAGTTATATAGAAATTTCAATATGTTGTATCAGAAAGGCTTGGAAATATTTCTACCACACTGTTGTTTGAAGTTATATATAAATTTCATAATGTTGTATTAGAAAGTGTTGGAAATATTTCTACCATACTACTGTTTGAAGTTATATATACATTTCCTAATGCTATATCAGAATGTGTTGGAAATATTTGTACCATAGTGCTATTTGAAGTTATATATAAATTTCATAATGTTGTTTCAAAAATGCTTATAATAGAAGTAGGAGTCAACCATTATCACAGTTAGCTATAAGGGAGAGGGGCTAATAATGGGTACATATCGTACACCCCTATCAGACAGGGGTATAAATATTTGCATCATATTGCTCTTACAAGTTATATATGTAAACAAACAAGGATATGTGTGTAATGAAACAAGCAATGCATGTTAAACTACCATATATCCCAAATTCTAACTCTTATAACCCTTAGGTGATCATGCTAATTGATTATATATATGAATGTATGTACATACAAATAACAAACAAAGTGAAACATCATATTCAAACATGTGAGTGTAATTGAAGAACAAACAAACCATAAATCTAATACAAATGAATGCAATAATTAGATGTAGTTTTTTGGGGTTTTCGATAGTGTTAAACTATGTTGTAGCAGTCATCTAATTCACTTTAAATGGTAGACTACAACATAGTGGAACAAAGGGAGAATTAAAAAACCACGTTTGATTATTGTTAATTATCTCATTTCAGCAATTCTTTAGGGAGAATTGATATTTCAAACGACCTTCTAATGGTAATCTATGTTTTAGTTGTCCACAATTCCCTTTGAATTGTGAATTGCAACATAGCTTACCTTGAAAGCCCTTCAGAAAACCAAATCCCCTAAATGCATGTTATACTATCATATCACAAATTCATACATGTAAGAGTGAGTGTAATTGAAGAACAAACTAACCATGCATATAATTGAGTTGATTAGAAATGATCAAGGGCACGTGTGTGTAATGAAACCAAAAGTGCATGTTATACTATCATATCCCCAATTCTAACTCTTAGAATTAAAAGAATGATACAAATTGAACAAAAAATTCATACATGTAAGAGTGAGTGTAATTGAAGAACAAACTAACCATGCATCTAATTGAATTGATTGCAAATGATCAAGGGTGTGTGTGCAATGAAACAAAAAATGCATGTTATACTATCATATCCCTAATTATAACTCTTACGATTAAGAGAATGATACAAATTGAAACAACAAATTCATACATGTAAGATTGAGTGTAATTGAAGAACAAACTAACCATGCATCTAATTGAATTGATTGCAAATGATCAAGGGTGTGTGTCCAATGAAACAAAAAATGCATGTTATACTATCATATCCCCAATTCTAACTCTTACAATTAAGAGAATGATACAAACTAAAACAAAAAATTCATACATGTAAGATTAAGTGTAATTGAAGAACAAACTAACCATGTATATAATTGAGTTGATTGCAAATGATCAAGGGTGTGTGTGCAATGAAAAAACAATGCATATTATACTATCATATCCCCAAGTCTAACTCTTACAATTAAGAGAATGATACGAACTGAAACAACAAATTCATACATGTAAGAGTGAGTTTAATTGAAGATAAAACTAACCATGCATCTAATTGAGTAGATTACAAATGATCAAGGGTGTGTGTGCAATGAATAAGCAATGCATGTTATACTATCACATCCCCAATTCTAACTCTTACAATTAAGAGAATGGTACAAACTAAAACAACAAATTCATAGATCTAATTGAGTAGATTGCAAATGATCAAGGGTGTGTGTGCAATGAAACAAGCAACACATGTTATACTATCACATCCCCAATTCCGACTCTTACAAATAAAAGATTGATACAAACTGAAACAACAAATTCATTCATGTAAGATGGATCAACAAAATGATACTACTAAATATTTGGAGCCATTTTTTGATACAACATTATGATATTTATATATAGCTTGAAACAACCAAATGTTACTAATATTTGGAGCTCCTTTGTGATACAACATTATGATACTTATATATAACTTCAACCAACATTTTGATATCAATTGAAATAACATTGTCATAGTTGTGAAAGTAATTGATTATAAATTAAATTATACATTGAATTCATTTAAATGTAAATGAACAAGGCTATATGAAACATCAATTTCTATATCTTTGCCATATGTGTATGTAAGTTTGCAAGTTGCATATTTATATTGATAGTACTGGAACATTATCATACAATCCATAAGTGAGGGAGTCATGCAGCTATCTTTTGGCCAAGTATGTCTATGTGTGTTAAAGTGGCCTAATATGTGTCTATGTGTCTGTGAAAGTGGCCTAATATGTGTCTATGTGCCTGTGAAAGTGGCTCTATGTGCATATGTATGTATGTATGTATGTATGTATGTATGTATGTATTACATACAATACATACATGCATATGCATGTATGTATGTAAGTATTATATACAATACATACATACATAATAATTTTCCATACATACACACATACACATGAATTGACATATGTATGTATGTATCATATACACACATACATACATAATAAATTATGTATGCGTGTATATGATACACACATAATATTATAATATTATTATACTACTAATATGTTATATATAATATTAATATGCTATTTATAATATTAAAATGATGTAAATTTAGATAACTAAAATGATTACCAAATTTAGGAGGAAAATGCATAATTTTAGGAGGAAAATCCTATAAATTATGCATGCAAAATGTTAAGAAAAATTTGACTATACTAGCAGAGGTGAATCTACTATGGACAGGGCTAAGAGGACAATGGGGGAGCAGGTATTGTTGGGCAAGGGGTTCACGGTAGTGGAGGACACAGTTGGCCAAACTATAGGTGCATGAAACCCTTAATAGTCTACCTGACGAAACCCATTAATAGTATGTATATATATACACACAGTCAACCAAAAGATAGGTACATGATCCCACCACCACACACAATAACTGACAAGAAAAACAATCCTATATTATGGTTGACTATGTGTATATACATGTACATACACAAATATATATGCATATATATTTGTGTATACACACATATACACACAGTTGGCCATATAAATGCATATATGTATGTGTATACATGCATATACACACAGTTGACCATAATATAGGTGCAATATTGTTACAAATATCATTTCTTCACCGTCTTTGTGTGTATATATCTGTATATAGATATATAAATATATGTATATTTACACATATATATATTTGTATAAATATATATACACACACAAGTGGCCATAATATAGCTGCAAGAAAGCTTCAAGATTCAAGCATATCATAACTTGCTTCAAAAGCTATTTATAGAAAAAAATGCAAGTAAATTTGAAAAAAAATATTGAAATGGATAGATTTTTTTGTTGTAAGGTTGGGACACAACCTCACTTGCCTTAACAAAAGTTACAAGTTTTTCCTTTTGGAAATGGAGGTGTTTAAAAACATAGAAATTGCAAAGTGGGTATCACTACTACTCATCCATACCCTCACCACCGTTGGCCTCAAGCCAAACCAACACTAGTCTTGCAAGAAATGACTTAAAGTACAAAATGATACCATGAATGACACAGATGTGAAGCTAACACAAGAGATAGCAAATGAAACACATGCCAAGGTGGTAGGGAAAAGGCTGACGATAGAGGAATGTTGGGAATTAAATGCATAGTTAATGGGAGTTAAGTGACCCAGTACTAGCATGGCAGAAAACCATGAAGTGAATAACAAGTGTCCACCATCAATCGATGCAAAATTTGGGCTCGAATTTTGTGGATTTTGAAAAATGGTCTAAAAAAGTTCAAAAACGTACACAAATTTCTCCCTATTAAACTTTTTTGAGTTTCCATGTGGATTGTTAAGGGATTGGTAAAAAAAATTGTCGGTATGGATGCTGCTAACGTGGACCCCTTGCTCAACATTGCCCTACCCACCACCGGTCCCTTACCCTTATCTTCGATAATTGAGAGCTAGAAGCGTATCATCGATCTCTAAAATCACATCATCGATCTATAGAAGTTGATAATTCAAACGCTATCTAGATAGACCCTTCTACACCACCCCTCCCCACTCTATCTCTGGGTTGTGTGGGGATTATAGTTCCCTGAGACCCTTCATTTTTGGACAATTTTTGTTGAATATTCCTATATCCTTCCACCAGATGTATCCATATGGAAACAATCTATCAATGAAATGGGTAGGAAAATAGAACCACTTTTTACCACATACATAGCGGGAAGTCCACCAACTCTAGAAGGCATGCAAGGCTAACACCATGATAAGTAGGGCCCTATAGATAGTAGGGGTGAAACTCCAAGCTACAAAACCACATAAGAGGTAGGGTGGGTGGGTTTATTAGAAAACCTCAATTCTATAGACAACCCCACCCTCAACCACATAGGTCGAAGTGCACATAGGGACCCAAGCAAAGCTGCTAGAGGGGCAACCAAGGAGTGTACCAACCCTACCTTCTAGAAACCACCCCCTAACCAACCATAACTAGGGTAGGGGTTTAGAACATAGCCAAAGAGGCATACAACAAAATGTACCACACCTCCATTAGTGAGCTATTTATCGCTTGCTAATCAACAACCTAATATCCCAAAACTACCAAGAAGGTGGCTGGGGGGAGATAGAAGGGGTCCTTTGACCCATCCCCATGGGCCCACTTTATCTTGCTCCCACCCAACCCCTACTATTCTATGAGCAATTAATCCATTGGTGAGTAGGGGGAAAATTGGGCTAGGCCACTAAAGTTCTTGAGGGTTGGGGTGGGTTGGCGGATATAGATTGGGTGGTTGGGCTTCTATGACTATCCTAGGGTTCTAGCCATTTATCTTCCAAGGTTCGACACCAAACCCTAGTGAATCAACTATATCCTTCCACCCACCTTCAGGTGGGATGAGTAGTTGGGTGGGAAGAATTAGTTCCAAGGTGGGTGGGCCCCTACTATTCTAAGAGGTAGTTCATTAGTTGAGTGTTTCCTTAAATACCTCTCCCAGAGTGCTAGCCCTTCACCCCTAATCATCTGTATCCGCTCCTCCCCTCTCCCTCATGGATGGTTGAGTGTTTTATCAAACCCTTGTTCCTATCGTTCAGAGTGTGGGGAGTTGAATGCGTAATAAGAATGGTTCTTGGCTAGAGAAAGAGTTGTTCATGAAGGGATTGGAGCCACCCATGGCGGATCCGGATGTTGACATGGATCCCATGGGGCCCCCAAACTAGCCACTTGATAATGGAATAAACTCATTAGGAATAGTGATTTTGCAACTATCTTGCTAGATGGATATCTCCTCCTGGTGGGGCTCCTCCTCTTGCGAGGATGGCAGGAGGACAAATTTGGAAGAGTTTTGACTTATATAAGAACTCATACTTCCTGATTCATTTGGCTATGAAAGGACTTGTTTGAATTCATGGGATAGGAGGGGTCGATATCGATTGAGAGAAGCGAGCTTATATATTCATCTCAAAGAACCCCACTCCATTAGCTCCTCGTGCACAGGTAGCAGGATGGAGTCTTGGAGAGGTAGAAGGGGTAGGATTATTCCTCCTATAGATGGTTAGTAGTGGATGTTACACACACCTACTATAAAATAAACTAATTAACTTGTATCAAATTCATGAGATTCTTTATATATTAACAAAATAAAATAATTTTCTTTATGCATAGGCTAATTAAATACATGTATTTGATTAAGTAATAATTAATTTAATTAAGAAAATTGTGACTTATTATTAAAAATTATTGAAAAAGCAAATGTTAAATATATGTAGAAATCGATGAGATTAATAGCAGAGGAAATGGAGATAGGATTTAAGAGATTTTAAGCAAAACACTTAATAAAATGAAAAATATTCGAAATTTTTGAAGTAAATGCTGAAAAAGTTTGAGATTTTCTGTAAGAACCGAAGACAATGAGAAATTAACAGATTTTAAGTAGAAGCCCACCTGACTCCCCGAGGAAAAAGATAATATTCGAGAAAACTTGAAGTAGGAGTTGAAGGTTGTTTTTAATAAGTAAAAGCCGAAGAAAACAAGAAAATTTGTGAGAGATTTGTGTGGTTTAAAGGTCTTGTTGGTGCTGAGATCGATAAAGTTAGCGTTAAAATCAAAGGAAACAGCGTTTAATGTACTATAAGATGGCAAAAACTTGAGAGGTTTCAAGATGTTCTGAGGCATGGTCATGTCTAAAGGTTTCTGTGAAGAAAGTGGCGTTAAATGCACAAGAAGATTAAGTTTATATAATTTTTATAGGCATGCTTTCTGCCCGGAGTAAACGGAATTGAATTTCGGAGAAAACAATAAAGATTTTGAAATTATTTTTTAGTGATATTAATTTTTTTTTGGATGCTGCGAGGCGAAACATTATGTAAATTCAACCAGAAAACAATAATTGATTATGAGAGATTGTAAGCGATATTAAGATCTTGAAAGGTTTCAGGCGACAACGAAGTTAAATGCAAAGAAAACAATAGAGATTTCCACCTACATTTTAAGGACTGAGAAAATGGAATTAAATGCATAAAGAAAGAAGATGCAGAAATGCATGCACTCAACCGGCTGTCAAGCAGTGCACACAGCTCACCATCGCCGTCGTCTTCACCGCGGCGATCTTCACCACGTTTGAGGCATGGACGAAACAAGAGCGGCCGCATATAGGGCTGTGTCGGCGCACACCTGCCCGCCCTGACCACTATGCGAAAACCCCTGGCGTGCAACGCAAAGTTGACAACAAGACGCACTAAAGGTTAGTTGTCTGATCTTTTGATGCATTTAACACAGCAAATTGTCCTCTCCCCTATATCAAGTAGAATGTTTTTTTCTTTGCCTGTGGTCAACAGCTGATATTCTGACATAAATTATGGTTCATAAATCCTGACGCTCAAGGGTTAGGAGTTTTTTTCTGGGGAACAGCTTAATGAGAGCAATAAGTCAGATTCCAAATGTGAACGACTATGAAGAAAAACAAGTTTTGAATATTATTTGTTTAAACTGGTTTTAACTTCAGAAATTAAACATTCCAAGTCTGTAACTGACAAAACTGGAAACTGTCAAACTGTTAAGATAAGTAACATTGAATTAAAATAGTTATTAATTATAATTGAAATGATTGTTTTTATTTTAACTGTATATTTTTCAATTGAGATCAATTCATAATTAAAAGAGAAGAGTGATTTAGATATGTTTAAATAAAGTATAAATAATGCAGGAATCTTAGATGAACTGAAGTGCATTTGATTTAATCACCTGAGTCCGTCTTGTTGGGCAGTTTTCTCTCTTGATATTGTTATCAGGATTCAACCGTGTAGAATCAAACTCATTGATCCATATTTCATGAGTAGTGGTTCACAAAAACTTATCTTTCTTGGCAATGAATGGTTCATTGCGTCTAGTTTTCTTTTTATTTTTTCCTTAGATTTTAAGGAATATAAAACATTGTTTAAGGATAACAAAATCCATTTTCAAATTGTGAGGGTAAAAAATCTAATTACCATCCTGCCATGTATATTTACTATTTAGGTATGATGTTGCTTTGGAGACTAATACAAAAGGACCATCTCGCCTCATGGAGTTTGGAAGAAGTTGCAGAAAGCTACAGCTCTTTCTGCATGTATCAACAGGTACCCTTTATATCATATATTACCTGTAAACTTAGTAATTAATGGAATCAACACATTATTACATTCTGAACATGACACTGCTTAAGTTTTCTTAACCTGCACCATATGTCAATGGGCAAAGAGAAGGTAGAATAGTCGAAAAACCATTCAAGATGGGAGAAAACCTAGCCAAAGGGCTAGAAGATGCTCCAGCTTTGAACATTCTAAATGAATTTGAATTAGCCAAAATAATTCTCACTCTCACCAGAATGTTAGAATCCAAAAGCTTTAAAGCTCCAAATGAGGATGGCATCTCCCAAACAATGAAAGTCATGGCTTTGGAAAGGTACACAATGAATTTCTGAGCTCCTCCTTATTTTGTTATGTTATATTTTCAATCTTCATACTCTACGATCCAATTTATCCTTAAAAGATGTCAAGAAGTTAAATTTTGAAAACGAGAAAGTAGAAATAGTCTCAAAATTTTAATAAATATATTTTACCTGATAAACTGTGCAAGGCAAGAGCATATCATGGATGGAATGATGTTTATGTGTTTAGTAAGGCAATGGGAGAAATGTTTTTAGATCATAACAGAGGAGAAATCTCATTCGCTATTGTTAGACCTAGTGTGATTGAAGGAACCTACAGTGATCCATTTCCTGGATGGATAGAAGGCCTTAGGTAAGAACAGTCTTAAACTTAATGAATGTATCAAGTATATACTAGCCAAAGACTAGTTTCTGGTACCTGTCAAAGTGTCTTTGAAGATAATTTGTAAGAACGAGTGTTAGTGACATCTGTCAATTTGGGCTAAAATGTTTAAAAGTATTTAATTTTAAAATACAAATTTATTTCTTTTAATTAAATTTTTTATATATTAAATTATTCAAGTTCAAATATACTTGGCAATCTTTTCTGGATTTTTTTTTTCTGCTCTTCTATCAGTCTGGGATCTTAATTTTTTTGCTTGGTTAGTAGAAGGCCCTGAAGGCATTTATGCTCTTCAGACCAGTTCATCATGAACCCTTCTTTGTTTGTTGGTTTTTTCTTCATCAATGTAGAAGCTGCATAGATAAATGACTTTGGTAGCAATAGAACATAAATATCCTATTGGGCCTCTCCTCTGCAAGCTACTACTTATAAATTAATATTTTCCCAATCATCCTACTTCATTAAGATATTGTTTTTTTTCAGATTTAATGATAGTTTTATAATGCTTTAAACAGTTTTGTAGTTGTGGACTAAACCTCATAGAATAATTCAATTGATGCAGAATGGTGGATCCTCAGAGTTTCTGAAAGAGGCCCTCACCTCTAAGCCACTTGATTAAAGAAAAGAAGCAACAGAGAAAGCAAAACAAATTGACACAATGCTGATAAACAAAATAAACTGCAATCTATTAACTCATGAAAAAAAACAAACTTCACATTCTTCCTCTGTACAGTGTTGTTAAAAAGAACCAGAAAAATACTGCTCTATTTTAAAAAATAGAGTATTGTTTCATATTGCAGCTCCCAAAGAATACGCTAATAATCATAATAAAAGAGATAAGATGCAGCTTCTAAAGACAGTCCGCTGCCCACAAAGAAAAGCATTTAAAAACAGAAAACTGCAAGTTTTTTCCTAAGCTAAGCATGCGCTGCATGCTTTATTTGAATAAAGCAGAAAAAACAACTTTAAAAGAATAAACTACTTTAAAAACAAAACAAGCAGCTAAGAATAGCCACGTACAGGAAAAAACAAAGATCTTCTTCAAATCAATTCTCTTCTAAATAAGGATCCGCCAAGTCAGCATCAATTATCTTCATACTCCCCCTTGATGCTAAGAGGGCTCACGATCTGATCTCGAAGTGACAAAAACTGATTTGTTGCAACTGCTTTAGTGAAGATATCTGCTAACTGATCCTTAGTGCTGATGTGCTTCAATTCAACTTCCTTCTTCTGTACTAAATCACGGATGAAGTGATACTTCAAATCAAAATGCTTTGTTCTACTGTGATGAACCGGATTCTTTGCTAACTTGATGGCACTTACATTGTCACAATAAACCACTGTAGGTTGAATCTGCTTCTCTCCAATTTCTTCTAAAACTTTTCTAAGCCAAAGAGCTTGTGTACCTGCTGAGGTAACTGCAACATACTCTGCTTCTGTGGATGAGAGAGCAACCATGCTTTGTTTCTTGGAACTCCAAGTAATCAAACCAGAACCAAAAGAGAAACAATTTCCAGATGTAGACTTACGATCATCCATACTACCTCCCCAATCTGAATCACTAAAGCCAACAAGATTGAATCTTTTAGAAGAGTAGTAATGAATACCATAATTTAGAGTACCTTTCACATACCTCAAAATTCTTTTAGCTGCCTTCATGTGTATTTCTGATGGATTTGTCATATACCTTGAAACAAGTGAAACTGAATATGCTATATCAGGTCTTGTGTGGGTCAGAAACATCAAACTCCCAATAATACTTCTGTAAGCAGTCTCATCAACTAATTCAGCACCATCATTCCTACTCAACACAACTCCATGAGCACTTGGAGTGGAGTATGGTTTACAATCAACCATGTCAAACTTCTTCAACATATCTTTTGCATATTTGGTTTGGCAAATGAAAATTTCATTTTTACATTGATAAACCTCCATTCCTAAAAAATATTTCATGAGACCAAGATCTTTCATTTCAAATTCTTTCATCATAGCAATTTTGAACTCATCTTTCATCTTAGAACTGCTACCCATATACAACAAATCATCAACATACAAACTTATAATAAGAATATCATTACCTTCTTGTTTGTAGTAAAGGGTAGGTTCACTCTTACTTCTCTTGAAGCCATTCTCCTGAAAGTATCCATCAATTCTTGCATACCATGCCCTTGGTGCTTGCTTGAGGCCATACAAAGCCTTCTTCAATTTGTAGACATGATTCTCTTTTCCTTCCACTTGAAAACCTTGTGGCTGTTCCACATATACTTCCTCTTCTAAGTACCCATTCAAGAAGGCACTTTTCACATCCATATGTTGTATGCTCCAATTCTTTTGAGCTGCTAATGAAATCAGCATTCTAATGGTCTCTTGTCTTGCAACTGGTGCAAACGTCTCTTCATAGTCAATCCCATACTTCTGTGTGAAGCCTTTAGCAACTAATCTTGCCTTATGCCTTTCAACACTTCCATCACTGTTATGCTTAGTCTTGTAGATCCATTTGGTGCCAATCTTCTTCTTGTCATGTGGAAGCTCTGTAAGCTCCCAAGTATCATTCCTATGAATGGAATCCATCTCTTCTTGCATTGCTTGCATCCAAACCTCATTAGTACATGCTTCTTCAAAACATGATGGTTCAAAATCAGCCTTGGTAAATAAAGCAAAATTAACTGTCTCACCTATTGGATTTTCTTCATGTGCTTGATTGGCACTCCTTTGATAAATATCACTCAAACTTTTTACCTTCCTTCTAGAACTTGGAGTTGAAGATGGACTTGAAGAATTAGATGAGGGGCTGCTTGGTGGATTTATAGCAATTGGGACAGCAACATTAGTGGGCTGCTCATGATCAATATCATCATTCAAAACAGATTTTGACTTCTCCATTTGGCCTTTTTGATGACCATAAACTCCCCCTTCATCAAAAATCACATCTCTTGAAACAATAAGCTTATTAGTGAGAGGATTATATAACCTGTAAGCTTTGCTTTCCTCACTATACCCAACAAAAATACATGACTCACTTTTAGCATCTAACTTTTGTCTATTCTGATCAGGTACATGAACATAAGCTAAACATCCAAAAACTCTAAAATGATTAACATTAGGCCTTTTCTCATACCATGCTTCATAAGGAGTCATCTTCTCAAGTGCACTAGTGGGACTTCGATTGAGAATATACACTGCTGTAGCAACTGCATCTCCCCAATAAGAGTTACTCAATCCCTTGGTTTGTAACATGCTCCTTGCCATTTCTACCACAGTGCGGTTTTTCCTTTCAGCTACCCCATTCTGTTGAGGTGTGTATGGAGTGGTGAGCTGCCTCCTGATGCCATTCATATCACAATATTCTTGAAAAACTCTTGAACAAAATTCTCCTCCACGATCAGTTCTTAAACATTTGATTTTGCACCCTTTCTCATTTTCCACAAGTGCTTTAAACCTCTTGAATGTATCAAGGGCTTCATCCTTAGCCTTCAAAAAATACACCCAACATTTTCGTGAGTAATCATCAATAAAAGTGATAAAATATGATGACTTACCCAAACTCTTTGTTTGCATCGGTCCACAAATATCTGAATGAACAAGTTGAAGGGGGTAATGGGCCCTCCATGCAGTGCCTTTTGGAAACCTTTCCCTTGCATGCTTTCCTTTTGCACATCCTTCACAAACCTCCTTGTGCTCTTCAACCTTGGGCAAACCAGCAACTAATGCTTGTGAGGTCAAAAGCTTCAAACTGTGAAAGTTTAAATGGCCATACCTTAGATGCCATAGCCAACTTGTATCCTCAAATGCCATATTGGCAAGGCTGCTGTTATTTTCACCAAATCTCAATGGAAACATCCTATTTTTCGTCATAGGAACAACTGTGACTACTCTGTTTCCCTGACTCTTATCAAAAATTGTACATTTCTTATTTTCAAAGACAACTCTATAGTTCTTCTCACATAATTGTCCAACACTTAACAAATTATGTTTTAACTCAGGAGTGTAATAAATATCTTTAACACTCTTCATACCTTCTTTTGTGTGGACCTCCATAGCACCTTTTGCAGCGACCACCAATGATTTATCATCACCGAGCTGAATCTTTGACTTGAAACTTTCATCCTTTGTTGAAAACAACTTCCCATTTCCTGACATATGGTTAGAGCATCCAGAATCTAGGTACCAAACATCTTTACTAGTATTTTCACTTTTAGAATAAGATAAGAATAAATTATCTAGAGGATTTTCATAATTTTCTTGAGCATAATTAACATTTTTACCTTCTTTTAATCTACATTCTCTTTCAAAATGTCCATACCTATTACAATGGTAACATTGAACATTCCTTTTATCAAATCTTCCTCTACCTCTGCCTCTTGAACCACCTCTTCCTCTTGAAAAACCTCTACCTCTACCTCTTGAATTATTCTGATTTTGACCTTTACCTTGGCTTTGATTGCTTTTGCTACTACTGCTGCCATCATCATTCTTTGTGATTTGTACTTTAGAGGAAAAGGCTTTCTCAACACTTTCTCCAAAATAATCTTTTAGTCTTTCTTCATGTGATATCAAAGATCCAACGAGGTGATCGAATTGAAGGGTTGTCAAATCCTTACTTTCTTCCATTATTATGGCGACGTGATTCCATCTTGGTGTGAGAGATCTCAACACCTTTTTTATCAGAACTTTTGTGTTCACAGTTTCTCCAAGTGTAGCCATCTTATTGACCACATCTTTTACTCTGACACAATACTCACTCACACTTTCTCCTTCTTGCATTTTTAAATTCTCAAATTCTCTTTTCAATGTCTGTAACTTAACAACTTGGACCTGATCACTGCCTTGGTAAGCTTCTTTTAGAGTCTTCCAGGCATCCTCAGCTGTCTTTGCACCTGCAATTCTTGGAAATAAACTCTTGTCTAGAGCTATTTGAATATGAAACAATGCTTGAAAATTCTTCTTTTTAGCTTCTTTCCTTGCTGTTCTTTCATTGACTGGGAGGGCATTCCAATCAGCTGGCTCCTGGTAACCTGATTCAACAATCTCCCACAAATCTTTTCCTATTAAAAATGTCATCATTTTTATACACCAATAATCATACTCATTACCATCAAATTCTGGAATGGGCGAGCTGTTAGAATTCAACATGATAATCTTTGGCGAAAATCGAACAACTAGATCTTAAACCCAAAACAAAATACCTGCTCTGATACCAAATGTAGATTTGTAAACAAAGTGCCTCTCCTCTAAAACCAGCTGATACAAATGAGTTGAACAGCAGAAAGAAGAAAAAAACAGTTATATAAAATAGTTCATATACTACGCTACTCAAAACCTTATAAAGAATTATGATCCAAAGATATACAATGATATTCAGATCCGGAAAAAAAAACTGCTCTGTTTTCAAAACAGAGTTTTGTTCATATTGCAGCCTCTCAAAGAATACAGAATAATAATAAAAAGAGATAAGATGCAGCTTAAAAAGACAGTCCGCTGCCCACAAAGAAAAGCATTTAAAAACAGGAAACTGCCGAGTTTTTTCCTAAGCTAAGCATGCGTTGCATGCTTTATTTGAATAAAGCAGAAAACACAACTTTAAAAGAATAAACTACTTTAAAAACAAAACAAGCAGCTAAGAATAGCCACGCAGGAAAAAACAAAGATCTTCTTCAAATCAATTCTCTTCTAAATAAGGATCCGCCAAGTCAGCATCAATTATCTTCAGATCCAATAATTGCCTACTATGCAAAAGGCCAGCTCTCTGCCCTGATTGCTGATCCAAATGTGACTCTTGATATCGTAAGTATCAAACACACAGCTTTAACAGTGTTTTATTAAATTGTATTGACAAATATTTTTCTACACAGGTCCCAGTAGATATGGTTGCAAATGCAATTCTTGCAGTAATGGCAAAGCATGCTGGCAAATCTGGCCTGGAGGTTTATCAAATGGCTTCTTCTGTTGCAAATCCAGTATTTATGGGAGAACTTTTTGGGATGTTTCATCAGTATTTTAAAGCCCATCCTTATGTTGATCTTAGGGGTAAACCAATAAAAGTAAAGGATTCTCTCAAGCTTTTTGGCAACATGGAAGATCTCTCTTCTCATGCTATAAACATGTCATTAAATGTAAGTTGCAGGGGAATGTTTTATTTTTATTCACGATGACATACATTAAGTCTTTTAAGTCATTTTAGACCAAGTTGGTTAAATTTTATGCATTAGATAATGATTACAAATACGTGTAATGATAATAGGCAAATGGGCACCCTTTTGTACAAATGGAAAAGCAAGAGCGTATTGCTATGAAATTAAGAGCCAGTGAATTGGGGTATATCAGTCATATCTTACTTGCAGAGCGAGGTAAATCTACTTCACTGTTTTTATTGTTCTTTTTGGATTAAGACACCCATCTCACAAGAACTGTATTTATTTTGACTTCAGATTTGACAACTCAAACACAAATAAGTTATTCCAAGAACTCTCCCATGAAGAAAAGGAAATATATTGGATTTGATGTGAATAGCATAGACTGGAACGATTACATTATGAACATTCATATTCCGGGACTTCTTGGAAATGTTATGATGAAAAGAAGACCTAAAGCCATTGAACAAGACAGGAAGCCTGCAGTCCTGTATTGTTGAGGTCTTCGATAATGAAAAAGGGAACTGGATAGGTTTCTCAGGGACTCAGGTTATTAATGATGGTTGTCTTGTTATGATCGTTCTTATATGATGTACTATTAGCATCAATTGTATTGTAAGTTATGGGTATTTATTCATTATTTATTTAACGATAAGTTGAGGGGATGTATTTTTAGAGACTCGGGAGGATGTAAGATGTATTTATTGTAAGGAATATATGATTATAAGGATATGTATTTTAAATATAAGAAAATCTAATTATAGAAAATAAGATTAGAATTGATTGACATCAACAATTAAATATTATTAGAAAATTAATTAAATTTATCGTATTTTTTTTTAAAGATAAAGTAAAATCTTATTTAAATAATTTTTTTTTAATAGATTTTTCAAGTTATATGAAATGTTTATATTATATTTTCCTTATAATAGTTATTATTTTGATTAAGAACAATTATTTTTTAATAGATTTTTTAATTATATGAAATTTGGGAATTAAAATTTGGTTAATAGTTCAAGCTTGCAACACCACTTGAATATTTTTTTGAAGTACTCATGAAGATTTAATATCTTTTCATGAGGGGTTTGTTAAAGTTATCATTGATTAAAAATTTATGTAAATATTTTGATAATAATAGATTTATAAAATGTTTTTATTTATTGCTGTAAATAGTAATATTAAAACATGTTGTACTTTAGATTGAAATGAACCACATATTAAGTATGTCTTTTGAAAAGAAAATTTTATTACATTAACTATTTAAAAATAAATAAAATTAAAAGTTGATTTCATCTAAAATTTTCTTTTCACTTTAGTATTGTTTTCTCAAATATTTTTATAAAAAAATAGGGTAAGGGACTTGATCACAACAAAAAAAAGAAGAAGTCGAAACTAAAACGAAAGAAACTAGAAGCTACAAAATATGAAAAAATTAAGACATGTAGGCCTCACAAAAAAAACCATATAGCATTGGATGTATGCAGATAGAATTAAAGAGGCATGCTGAAACTTAAACCTAAAAGAACAACAAAAGGAAATAAAAACAAGAACTATTACTCCTTAGGATTGCTGATTAGAACCCAATCCACCTTTAGTATCACTAGGGGGTCCTTCCAACTAGTTATTTAAGCATATTGATAAGATTATTCAATCACGAGTCAAAAATAGATTAAATTTAAATAAAATCTCAAAAAAAAATGATAATATGTACATGAAAATAGATTAATATTTGTTATGCATTATATATATATATATACACTTGTATTAAATTCATGAGTTTTTTGTACTAACATAATAAAATAATTTTCTTTGAATTGCAATCTAATTAAATAATAATTAATTAAAATAAGAAAGTTGTGAATTACTATTGAATTAACATAATAAAATAATTTTCTTTGAATTGTAGTCTAATTAAATAAATGTATTTGATTAAATAATAATTAATTAAAATAAGAAAGTTGTGATTTACTATTGAATTAACATAATAATTTTTTTTTCTTTGAATTGAGTCTAAATAAATAAATGTATTTGATTAAAAAATAATTAATTAAAATAAGAAAGTTGTGACTTATTATTGAAAAATATATATACATACACTATATATATACTTGTATCAAATTCATGAGCTTTTTTATATTAACATTTAATAAAATAATTTTCTTTGAATTGTAGTCTAATTAAATAAATGTATTTGATTAAATAATAATTAATTAAAATAAGAAAGTTGTGACTTACTATTGAAAAATATTGAAAAAAAATGTTAAATACATTTAGAAATTAATTGAATTAAATGATAGGTATTTAGCTTTAGTTTTGATGTAAAAGTTTTTATCTAAATATTAAAAAGTCATATGCTAGAGCTTTGGAAAGGAGTAAAATTGGTCCTACAACTAGAAAAATAATCTCCTAGTTGGTAGATTTAATCTAGTTGATTTGTATGGTTTGAAACTTGTTTGGCTTAATCTTATTTGATGCTTAAATTCATGTGACAATAAGTAAGAATTATAAACATCTTTGAGAATCTATTGAATTGTGAGTCAAATTCTCCTTGTTTATACCACTATATTAATTGATCCAATGATAATGAGCCAAAGTTTAAAATAAGTGTGTGATATGCTTCAAGAAGATGATGCAATGGCTATGTAATCCATTCAATCCATGTGTACAATTAAATTCATAGATGTGTTTTTTAATTATACTACGCCAAACCCAAGGACCTAACTCTTCATTTTTCAATGGAGCTTAGTTCTTAAATGCACTTCCCTAACATACAATTTGATAAACTTATACTTTAGTTTGAACTCATAAAGGTCAAGTGAAAGGGGTAAAAAAGGTTTTGAATTTAAAAATTTGGGGGTCAAATTTACAAGCACACAATTTATCCACATCGGAACCATACATGTAGTTGACCCAAAGCAAGGAAATGGAATATTTAGGGGAATAAAATCAAATTTGGAGATGAGTGATATGATGGGATTTAGGAATGGATAGTTATAGATGCCAATTGCATGTGGAATAGATCTTATACACTAGTTAATGCATTGAAGACAACCTAGTTGTCACGGGCCTAAAAAAACAAGGGAGAAAGATATGGATATGCAACTTTCACCATTAAATTTCCCCCCACTTTGATTTACATCTTAATCATGAAAATGCATTTCAAAGTAAAATGAAGTAGTTGACACGTGTGGAAATTAAATGTTTTTCAAACAACACATGTAAAATAATAAAATATAAATTTGGTTCATGTATATACTATCATTATAATGAATGTTTTGTTTCAAGAACCTACAAGTAGAGAAGAAAAGATTGTAACACATGGCATATGTCAATTGTTTAAAACTGAGCATAACTATAACTTACTAAATTATTTACAAAAAAAATAAAGAGCAAGTAAGATATTATGCTTGTTATGGAAAATGATAAAATTCTCCAACTATACATAGAAATCTACAAGGGATTTGTTTGAATGTAGAATATGTTTTTTTTTACATCTAGTAGGATAAAGGTTATTGAAACTACAAATAAACATAAAAAGACCCCAATTGTGTAGATGAAATGCCAAAGGTGATTGTGAAGAACAAAATCTACATTTGTAGGTATCATGAGAGAATGTACTCTATTTATAAAGGGTAATGAAGCTCTATCTAATACTAAAAAATAATCATAACTTTGATAGTTACACATTGTAATTAAACTCATGAAGAATGTTAGTGATAAAATATTCCCCTCCAGTTGGTTACTTATGAAGGAAAATAATAGTTCAATAAAATGAGAAAACAATAGCATCGTATAAAAGCACACCAAGCATGTAATGATAACATCATGTAAAACATATCAAGAAAGTAGTAATCATCTATATATAACACCATAAAGAGCACATTAGGCATGTAATAATTATCAATTTAAAAATAAAGTCACATAAGGTGCCAGGACAATTGGGTCATATAGAGGTCTAGATTCAAGAGATTTTTTTGTAATATTATTCAATTTTATAAGATAATCAATACTAGAAAACTCAATATAATAGCAAAGTAATATGTATACATAATACACAAGATTTCACCTAAGAAAACCCTTTAAAGTAAAAACCATAACACAACAACCTTCTTCCTTATTGTATCAACTCAATTGTTTATAATATAATAATAAAGCTATCTATTAAGCCTAATGGCATGCACAGATATATATGTACACCAATAGTGGTTTTATAATATGATGTAGAAGCATCCAGTGTGTAAGGGTAATCTTGCATCACCCAAAAAATTGGTTTTGCTTATTTTATTTCATTTTTTTGGATCTAATGATGACGCTTAATGGGTGTAAGACAACCAAAAGTCCAAATAGGCCAAAACTAGTCACCTAATATTTTTAGCAAGTCGGCCTATACAGGCACATATGAACCTAAAAATTTACCATGATCCTTGCCAAGTTATCAAAATTCATGTGACACATTCTCCTATGCCATAACCAACTGTCATTAATTTGAGTCATAAAGCATCATCCATCAAGACCCTTAAGTTGATAGATATTCCCTTCATATTTTTTTCCTATAACAATCAATGTTCTAGATCCTTTCCGGATCTCACATTTCTCATCTTTAAACACAAGATCATATCCTTTTCTACACATTTGACCAATGCTCAAAAAATTATTCCTTAAACCCTTAACATAGTAAACATCGTCAGTATGATGCTTTCCATCAAAACTTACTGAACCTATCCCACAAATTTTAGCACCAGTATCATCTCCAAACATAACCAAGCTTCCATATTTCTCAAGCTTAACAAACTTAGTTTTATCACTAGTCATGTGATGTGAACAACCACTATCAAATACCCAATAATTTTTATCTTTCTTAGCATGTAGGGAAAAGATAACCATACCTTCATTTTTCTCCTTCTTCGGAGGGCTTTCCTGTACCAAATTTTCAAAATTAGTAGAAGTAGGTTCATCCTTAATCGCCAAGAACAAGCATTCATTGTCATCAGGATCTTCATATTCTGAATCCTCATAAGATATACTAGCATTCTCATTCACATAGTAAGCTTTGTTAATCTTCTTTCCTTTCTTTTCTTTCTCATATCTTTGTTTATTCCTTTTAGCTCTTTCTAGAAACTTTGCAACATAATGACCTATTTCTCCACAACTAAAGAATTTAAAGGGAAACTTACCTTCATACTTACTAGATCATTTCCTCATTCTTCTCACAAAGTTAGCTTCTATTTCATCAAAGTTCTCTTCATCCAGATCTTCAGATTTTGTAGCTTTAAAGGTAGTCTATGAAATTTGCTTCCATTCCTTAGATTTGACTTCCTCATCTCATATGATGTCAAAAATCCTAATAGGAGATCCTTAGTATAGGTCTTATAATCTATATTCTACCCAATAACACTCACCTTCTCACTATAAGAATCAGGAAGAGTTCTAAGAATCTTCTTTACAATCCTTCTTTCATCAATAGTAGCACCAAGTCCTTGCATTCCAGCCACTATCTCATCCAATCTCTATACATAAGCTTTAACATTTTCATCTTCATACATATGTAGAAGTTGTGTCTCCAAATTTTGTAGTTTCACCTCTTTAACTCTTTTATCACCATCATGCGCTCTTTCTAAATCATCCCAGACATCCTTAGCTGTCTTTAAATTTTGAACCTTAATCAACTCTGAATGTACTAGACTATTCTTCAAAATGTATTTTTCCTTATTGTTCACTTCATGTGCTTTGATCTCTTTAGGTGTACTCGGACCATTAGAAAGAGGAGTGTAAGGATATTTTAAAGCTTTCTCCACATCATATCCGCAATACTCCAGATATTCTTCTATCAATACTTTCCATATACCATAATTAGTTCCATCAAATCTTGGATAATCATAAACCATTTTTCTAGCCATCATAAACCTTCCTCAAGCGGTTAAGCTCTTCACCAAGGAGCCAAGCTCTGATACCAATTGTTGAATAGGACAACTGAGAGGGGGGGTGAACAAGTGGCCATAGAATTAAGCCCTTTAATTCAATCACCAAAACTAATCCTTAATACCGCTTAAATGATTAATCATCAAATGTCAATGCAGAAACTTAAATCCAACACATAAACATAATAACACTAGATTTACGTGGAAAAACCAATAAGGGAAAAACCACGGTGAGGATTAACTCACACTATAGAGAATATCAAAACTGATTACAAAAAGGCTCACTGCTTGAAACAAGGCTCACTCTGAGATAAGGACTCCCTGTCTGGAACAAGGACTCACTGTCCAATAGGGCTACAACTTGAAGGGCTCACTGCCATAGAGATAAAAAGAAGACAAAGAAGACTTGTTACAAAGAGACTATAATCCCAATGCAACAAAGGATTCCACCATAATTATTCACACACATGCATGAATGATAGAGTTTTCCTTCTGCTCACTGCATCCAAAAACTTAGCATTAAGCTTCACATTGAACTGCCACACTCTCAACACACACACTCACATAATAGAATCAATGTTGCATAAAACTGCACTTTCTCTTTTCTCTTTTTCTCTCTTCTTCTTCGCTCTTGCCTCTCTCTCTCTCTCATCTTTCACCACTAACTCATCTTTCATTTATACCATCTTCAACTTTTAAACATATCAAAAGTTGGACATTCAAATTCAAATTCAAATTAGGTTGGCAAAAAACATCCTAAGGTGGATTTAGAATGAGGGAAACCCAAACACACGCTTCATCATCCTCGAAAGTAGTATTTCACAAAAATTCAGCCAAACCAGTGTAAAACACATAGAACCATTAAGCACAAATCTTCTAAATTCTGAAAATATCTTCAATAGAACTAGGGCAACACAACTCTAGAACCACAAGTCATAAGACTTCATCCAAGAGAAATCCGGACCAACAACATTTCTCCCAAACCTCAACCAGAAACACATAAAACCATACTTCACAGTTGGTGAATACAACTTGCACTGTACAATGAATCAACAACCAAAAATATGGATATAACATCTATTGACAACCATGAACAACATATTTGAGCCTCAAAACCATAGGAGAAAATCTAGACCAAAACCCGAAGAAACCATTGAACACATGCAACATCTCTTAATTATAATTTTCTCAATATCCTCGTCATGTACAACCAACAACTAGTAGATAACCAATTGACCGGTTGACATCAATGACAACACCTATAAACTTTCCACAACATCTTTAGTCTTTTCATTCTTGCAACATCTATAATCTTCTCATCTTTACTTGTCTCCAGATTTTCATACTTGCCTCCATGTGTCTAAATCTTGGCCTGCACTTTGCAATCATCACCTTCATACATCCTCCTTAACTTGTTCCATGTATCATATGCATTTTGACATTGTATAACTTTGGTAGTAATCGATCTTGACATCCTAATTATCAAAATAGCAAATTTTTCCTTAGCATTGTCTTCATAAGCCTTCTTTCCAACAATATCAATGGGAAGAGTAGTAGGAGCCTTGTATCTCTTCTCAATTGACATCCACACATTATACCCTAATGATTCTAAATATTCCTTCATTATGCTACTCCAAACCATATAGTATGATCCATCAAAGAGAGGTACTTCTACAAATGAGACTTCTTGATTAGCCTTTATTGTGTTCACTCACCAAGATCTACCCAAGCTGATTAAGCTTCTCCTAGGGAACCTAGGGCTCTAATACTAATTATTGGAACACAACAATCTACTGAGAGTGGGGTGAATCAGTAGATTCTAAAAAAATAATATTTTTATCCTTAGTGCAGACACAACCCTTAAATCTAAATGTGTAGGTTAAAAAATGAAAATATATGAAAAAAAATGCACATACAAGATCAACACATCACACCAGATATATGTGGAAAACCCAAGATGGGAAAAACCACGGTGACAAAATCTTCTTGAGTCTATAGCTCAAACCTAGTGTCACAATCCAATCCTCTATAATAATTTTTAAGGAAACCGACCCTAAGGAAGCACTAAATCCTTGATTTAGGAGCACCAACTCCAAGGAGACACCAATCTCCTACTTTGAGCACTAACTCAGTTATTTGATAGCACCAACCCATCAGATCTACAAAAATAGATATCACAAATTGATTACAGTTCAATGTTGCAACTTACTTTGCAACTGCACAATACATTGTCGCACTTTCTGCAACTCACACTCTACTGTTGATGCTACAATCTCAACAACACATCCTCTCTTCTCTTCTCTTCTCTTCACTTCTCTCTTCTTTTGTTCTCTTCTTTGCTCTTTCTGCTCTACACTTTTCTTCACTCTCTGCTATGCACTTAGAAAATTCACTGTTCTACCTTGTTTCTCTACACTCTACACCATTAATGTTAACCTAGATAAGATCTTTTTATTTGGGTTCTACTCACACAGAAATAATGCATTCTCTATCTGCAACTTCTCTCACTCTTTTTTCTATCTTTGCTGCATGTCTATAACTTGTACCTTTGTATCACTACAAGTTGTTCTTTTACATTCTCTGCTTGTAGAACTAGCACATCAACACTTGCATCCACAACACCTTCTTGCACACACACTTCTCCACTATGTTCTGATTGTCTCTCTTTTTCCTTTTCTTCATCGACCTTCAACTTACTATCTCGAAATGTGCACCACTATCGAGATCATCTAGAACATATAGTTAGGGTTTCCTTCATTCACAAGATTCTCTAGTAAGCTATCTATTCATATTGAGCCTTGCACCATCAATAAAATCTCAAATCTATGCAATCCATCTATGATTCATTGAACGTTTCATCTTTTCTAAACTGGAAACTAGGGTTTTTATGTCATTTTAATATTTTCCTGTGCAATCGATCCATAGTCAAAATCTATGTTTTCTTTTCCATAGTACCACCATTTTAACCAATAAGGAATGAAATATTTGTTGGAAATTTACTTGGTTATCAATGCACAAATCTCCATTTGTTCATCCATTGAATCAATTTCATTCTCTATTTGTTGACATATGAAATCATGCCATTCACCTGTGCATACATGTCATCCTTCAAACCCTAGTTGTATCGTTTAACTCTGTTATTCAATTTAGGTCATGCTTTTAATCACCACTATAAGATTTCATTTGTTTTAAATCATAGCCACATGACTTAGGGTTTCAAACACTTTAAAACCACTAACCAAAGAATCATGTTTAACTGCTTTTAGTTCTCTTAAAAATTGTTGACCAAAAATCGTGTTGATTTACAATGGAGATGTAAAATCAATAACTCAACATGTGCCACATGTCAACTCCTTATTTGATCATCATATACCATGCCATAGTTCATCCATCTTTTCATCCTTGCCATGTGTCAAACTCTTGCTAGCCCATGGGGACAACCTGAGTCAATGCTTCCAATTGATGGGATGGCAGGCTGTTGCCACCTGTCCTCTTAAATGTTAGTGATCGAGGATCCCATGTTCTTCATACCATGTAGAGCTTAAACCAACATACCTTCCAACAATGAAGAGTTAGATCATCGGAAGTCGGGGTCTGCACATACTTCATACCACTGAACATGTCTTTCAATAAGATGCAAATCTCCCTCTCAACCCATGAACACCGATGCCTTTTCAGGGGTCGAGGTTCAGATTTCCTTCATACTCCATACATCTATCACTATCGACTTGCTACCGCAGAATTAACAAGTAAAGCCTACAATGAAGATCCGAAGTTCAATTTTCAAAACCCTTCAATTCTTCAAAGTCTTTTCCAATGCATCTAGTAAGTGATAATCTTGAAAATTGATGCTTGATTCCCAATGCCTTCAACATACTCTAAGCCTTAAGTTCAAATTCTGGAGCCTGATCAGACTTCATTGAAAATGACTAACTCTTTCTCTACTTAGCAAGCAGTATGAGTAAGCCTGAGGCCCGAGGCCCAAAACTTATGCAATTCTTCAACACTTGCACAACTTCTTCAAACAACCTTCCTAAGATTCCATTGACATCAGCCAACACTACATGCTTCCAGAATCAGGTCCACTACTCTCACAACATCCTTTGAGCTCTATGTCATTGAGGCACACCACTGAGCACACAATTGATCTCTCATCATGCCAAAATCTCCCTTGCATGATCAATTTCATCTTTCCTCTAGTACTCCTTTGACATCAATGACACTTTTATATTAATTCCAACATTCTCCTTTATAGCATCAACTCCATATCACTTTTGATCCCTCTTTTGACATCAATGCCAACAATATGCCAACAAACACTTCCAAAAAAATATTGATCCACATGTCATATTAAATAACTTTGTTCATTATAAAAAAGGAGCTAATAAAAAGGTTAAAGACTTCATCACTCGTTACGAGTCAGTATTTTTCCAAATCCCATATGTACTTAGGTGATTTAGACATGCAAAGGGTTTTCATTGAAAACCTTTAACCTCTCATTTAGGATAAAACTTTAATAATTTCCATATTTGTGTCCACAAAGTTGCATGATTATCAACATAATATTAATCAATTTGAGGCATCCCCTTTTCCTCTCTAGCTCCTATTGCATCATCTAGGTCCTTAGACCATTTAACAAAAAATATAAAAATATTACAAAATTCTTCAAGAATGTAAAACCCACTATTGTAAATAACATGGGTACAAGATTTCCCTCTTCTTTGATGATGGATTTAAAAATTTGATCATAGATAAATCATAAATTTACACCACTTTTTGAATCACTACACTCCATTCTATAACAATTGATTTCAAATAACATGATCTATCTACTTGCTATCGACCCTCTTGATACAAATAAACCGCTTTTCCCTTCTCATGATTATAAAGCATTTTGCAAGTTCCATTGTGTGCTTGGAAATAGATAAATGTTTGTGCTTGAACCATACAATTCAAGGCCTTATAGATTCCAATATTCTCCAAGTCATTGGAGTGAATGATATGAAATAATTTTGTTGAGCTGTCAAATCAAAAGATTGAAATATACACCAAACCATTCCTACACCATTCATGAATCCAATAATTTTATTGAGCCTATTAGTAATCATGTTACATCCATCCACCTTACTTCCACATCCCCATTATTGGATAACCGCCCTCTAGATTCTTCATCACCATTTATTAACATGGTGGACATGGTAGATGTTCTACCCCAAGAACCTTGGGTTGGACCCCCATTACTAAACCCATAATATCCAAGTTACCATTATCATGCTCTAGTTGACCCAAGTAGCATGCTCAGACCAAGGAATTCCTCTAATTCAACTAGTTGTAGAGAGATGCATATAATTTTTCTAACATCTGTATTCACACACATGATGGCATCTCTATTCCATTCATGAGTCACTCACCCTTCTATCTAGGGATGAACAAAGAGCCTCAATACCCCTGTAATCATCATTATTGATTTCACATCCTCTTGAGTTATCTATGGCTCATTACAATGCAAGCTATTATGTATATTATACATAAATGGTTGATGTTTCCTTATAATAGTACAATATATTATTGTTCATATTGGATACCATCCACTTGCTATTTGAAATAATTTCTCCCTTGACTATTTTTGGCCCAATCCTTGTAGCCTTCTTTAACCTCACATTAACATTCTATTTAGGCTCTATTAGAAATACAAGGCAAGCTAGAGTCCTCTTGGTCAGACCTATTTAGTTCCATCTAAACCCCCCATGGTTAGTTGAATTCTAGTGGTTTCTAATGTTTCCCCCCTTTCCGCTAGGGAACGAAGAGGAAAGTAATCCTTGCCATTCTTTTACACCTTCTATGGTTACTCAACCTCTAGCAGTTGATCCTATTGCCTCCCTATTATTGAAATAGGTAGTAACAATCAACCCATATCAAATGATCCTAACCCCATTCCTTATAATTTCAATGTTGCATCCAACATACCTAGTTATTTGGATTATGCATGTGTTGTCTCCATATTGTTTCTTGTGTCATTCTTAATCCACCTTGCCACCAAGCTCTAGCTCCATATCCTCCATCTAAACCTAGAAAATCTCATCCACCTAAGAAGCCTACAAATCAAAGACCTCAAAATTTGGGGCTTTTCATATCATTTATTTATTTGACCTAAAAAGTGTTGAAATATGATCTTACAAAAAATAAGATTATTCACACCAGTTAATTGCATCATAACCTCCCCATCTAAACCTACCACCTGTCATCTACCTAAGGAACCTTCTAACCGAGGCCCTCAAAAGTGGGGGCTTTAAATATCATTTATTTATTTGGCCCATTAAGTGTTGAAATATGTTTTTACAAAAGTAATATCTTCACACCAATTAAACATGCACCACAACAAAATGGTTGTTGTTTTAAGGTACCTAGTGTAATGTCGTAAAATTGCACCCCTTGCAATTTCACTTACATTATTGTATCCAATTTAGTGCCCATTCCCCTAGTATTTGTGTAGTCTCATTTTATCCCTTGCATAAGCCTTTCCCCTTTTAAGATGCTCAAGACCCCCTTTTCAATAGCTACCTTTGCACGCCATCTTTGCGTCGAACCTTGGGCTTTTCTCTTTCTCATTGTTTGTAGTGTGATTTTTCTAGACACTAACATGCCATGAGACTTCCACACACCACGCTAGTGTCTTGTGATATATTGACATTCAAATGGAATTTTTTTGGGTGCCTTGCCACTTGTCACCTACCTTTGTTAGTGGTAACGACTCAGGACACCTTGTAACAACTTGGGGATCTTCTTTTCCCTCTTATTTTGTCTTTTAAATCTATCTTTTCAATCCTCTTTCACTCTCTGGGAATTTCCATTCCTCTCTAGCTCTCTAGCTTACTCTCTTTTTCTAATTCTGTCACTCTCTCAAGCTTGCAAAATTCTCTTGCTTGTAACAACACTCTCACATTCTCACAACATTGTCTACAACTTTCTTGGATCTCAAAACTGTCTCTTTTTCTCTTTGGCTTCCTTGAGCCTTTTAGGTGATACCTCTCAAGTGTCTTATGTATTTGAGCATCTTGGGATTTGTCACATCCCTTTGTCTACGCATTCTATTATCTTGTCTATTTATCTTTCTATCTATCTATCTCTTTGGTTGTCCATGGAGTTGGGAACATTGAAATGAGGGTTTGACTGAGGCAAGCACCTAAATAGCCCCAATAATTTTCCTTGGTCTTATGTGTGTAGGTATCAAAGATATTCATTTACTAGAGGCTTCATTGCTTGGCCTATTATGAGAACTTTCTTTCTCTCCCTTTCTTCCATCATTTACATTCTTTAATTTATATGTCATTTAGTTTATGTTATTTTAGTTCTATTATAGTCTATTATTTTCTCGCATTCTTCAAGAATTCTTAGTAGTTGGAGTAGTAGTAGCCACTAAGTTGTTTTCTAAGATATTCTCAACTATTAGTTTGTATGAGACACCGATGAATCTCTGGGATACCAGCGCACCACATTTCCTTCCATATGCAACATTGCCTTGCTTTGGCTGAAAACTCGCTAGTCTATTTGAAAAACCTCAGTGACCTATCCATTATGATTCTGGGACTCTTATCACTTTAGCTCTATTCTTATTAGGTAGTCTAAGGTAGTTTAGGATAGTTTGTTCCTTAGGATTCTCTTGGTGACCAAGAGACTTGTGAGAAGCATATCCCCCTTCTCTACAGTTTGGTGAACCTGATGTGAATGCTCCTTCCTAAAAATAGGACAAATCTAAGATTTATCCTTCTAGAAAAAAATTGTTAATAGGGATATACGTTGGCCTTTAGTTGGCTTGTCTATATCTATATCAAAATGCACTTTGTATTTTCATTATTTTTTTCCCTTTCCCATTTTGTGGAGAAAATTCATGAATTTCTCTTCTAAGTGTGTGAATGTGAGTTATTTTCTCCTCTCTTATTATTCTTTGTTGACCCCTTTTATGAAATTCCTTCTACTTGTAAGAATATTTTGGTGTAAGAGGATGAAATCAATTATTCTTTTCTTAACATTACTCTACCTTCTCTTCATTCTAATGCACCCTCTTCTAGAGACATTGCATTCATGAATGGTGAATCTCATCCTCATTCCAATGCACTCTCTTTTAGAGACGTTGTATTAGTGAATATTGAAGCTCCTCTCATATCAGGCCCTCCAAGGATAGATGTTGAGCATATTTATTTGAATGATTCCTCTATAAGTTGTGAGGAATCCATAAATGTCATCTATGTCTTTGTCGCTCCTCAACGGCCTAAGAGACCAGTCATTTATGTAACTTCGACTAGCCCTTCTCCTAAAAGGATTTTTTCCATTTGTGGGGTCCTTGTTGAAAGTGATACACCAGGTCTTTACATAGAATTCATGCAATATAAGGCTCCCTCTTATAGAGAGGTATCCCATACTTATAATACTAGTAGGAATAAGAAAAATGTTTATCACCCTACTCTTTACCACCTTCTCAACCAAGCCTTCCTCAAGCACCTAGGCCTATAGCTAAGCAATCAAGTTAGTATGATATTGTCGAGCAACTTCGTGTTACTCTTGCCAAGATTTTGCTTTGAGATTTACTACATACTGCTCTCATTGACCAAGGTATGCTTTAGGAAGCCTTGTAAAAGATTCTATCACCTTCTTCTATTAGGCCGATGAATATTAATGCGTTGATAGAACATATTCATGCGGATTACCGAATATTACATTTTATCCATATGAACTCTCACCCCTGGAAGTACAAAAGCAAGTAGATCCTCTGATGATAATAATTAACATTAGTAACATCATTATTAGAAGTACTCTCATTGACACCGGTTCAGTGCTCAATATATGTAGTATTGACTTATTTCCTAAAATTAAAATTGATTCATCTTCTCCTGCTTCTTCTTCTCTTATTATTAGTGGGTTCAATAATGTCAGTTGCCAAGCTTTAGGCACAATAGTCTTGCCTTTAAGGTTGGTTCCTGTTACCATACCCACACTGGTACATTTTATGTCAAAATATTACCATATAGTCTTCTTATTATCAGACCATGGATTCATGCTATGGGTTTAGTACCATCTACCTTTCATAGATCCATCAAATTCATTCATAATAGTCAATTTGTCACAATCAAGGCTGACCCTGGTATTGTACACTTATGTAAGATGATAGCTATTGGTCATGCTTTAGTTGCACCTTATCTTAAAAATCTTGTCCCTTTAGTGTCTTCCAATGTGTTGACATCTACTCCAATAATTCTTGCTACAAGATATACTCTTGAGATATATTTCCCTAAAGAAATAAATTTTGAGTCTAATACTTCTTCTAAGGAAAGTGCATTCTTCCTTGATGATGATTGAGGCTCCTTAGACTTTACAAAATCCTTCATTGGGGAATATAAATTCGACCCAATCAACTTAGACATCTCAACAATATTATTCAAACCTGCTATCAATGATGATTATTCTTCTATATTGCGTGATAATGTGAAAAATAATTGTAACGTCCTTAACACTAATCCTTCCTCTTCTGAGGAGTTACAATCATGTTATGAATTTGGATTTAATATTCTTTTTAAGCATGGGTATAAAGGAAATGGTCTTGGGCACATGGAAAAAGAAGTTAAGGTCCCTTTGGAATTGAAACCTTGATATTTTTCAAGGGGTTTAGGTTACGAGCCTTCTCATTTGTCTCCATCCCCTCCTCTGTCTGGTGTAGGGGCACCAAGCCATTTTGTGCAAACTAGGTCTTGAGTTGGTCTTAGGGTGAGTTTTAATGTTTTTGGTCTTATTTTGTGTTCAATAATGTCATATAGACCAATTTGTGATGTAATGAGTCTTATTAGTGTGGTTAGGGGTCATTTGAGTTAATATGTCAAAAAATTGAAAAATGATGTAAAAGTTGTCAAGCAAAAGTGGCAAGATTGCAAGTTTGTGGAAGATCAATAGTCATTATTCAAAATTTAGTTTTGGCCAGTTGAGTTAGGTGTTTTAGGAGGGAAAAAGGTTTATATATGTCGAGGATCTCATTGTACATGACTTTGGGTGATTTGGAAGCATAAAATAATAAGAAACACACTATTTTTTTGAAATTTTTGTGTAATTTCATTGTTCCCAGCCCTGGTACGATTCCGTACAGAGCAAAATCATCTATAAACCTTCCAAATCCCATTGAGGCATGAACTAAAATCAATTTGCATTAGGTTTGATAGTTTCATCTTGAATTTGGAGGGTGTTGGGCTCATTTTTCTATAGCAGACCTGAAATACCTTGTTTAAGGGTTTGTGAGCCTTAAAAAATGTATTGAAGGACCATTTACCGACTGAATTTCTATAACTAGGTGAAATGGCTCCTAATAAGTAGGTTTAGATGTTGTTTGGTTGAATTGAGTAGGGAGTAAGTTTTAGTGATGGTTTTGATCACTATCTTAGGGAGTTTGTGAAAGATTTTACCATGAAAATAGTGGTTTAGTGCTAGGGTTTGATGAAATCTTTGGGGGCAGTACTATTTCATGAACTTTTAAGTTTGTGTAGACCTCTTTAAGGGTGATTGAGGCATTGATTGGTTGTGAGGAAGTCAGGAGTATGATTTTTCAATAAACCCTTGCTAATTTTGTGTAAAAGGAGGGTTTCATGAGTAGAAGTCATGGTGGTCATGTCATAGAGTAAAAGTTGAAGAATGGGTATGTGTAGGATCATGATGGGCCAAAAAGTGGCGATATGATGGGTATGTGTAGGTTATGTGGCTGATGATTTTTTTTTAACCCAAAATTGATGAAACGAAAAGGTTTTTTAAAGGAGATTCTCAACTTTCTATCAATATAAATTATGCTTTACTTTTTTTATTTTTTTTATTCAAGGGGTAAATGCTTTGACCAGAGCTATGAACTGGATACAACCATTCAAAAATACCACCCTAACGGGTTTGAACCTTGGTGGCAAGAACAACAATGCCACCGATAAACCATCACACCATGCCAATACTGAAAATTTGCTTTACTTTGAATTTAATAAATAATTATTATTCATTTTCTATTTGAATTACTAAAGTCTGATTGATAGGCTAATTGAAAAACATCTATAGCTTTCAAACGGTATCACATTTTTGAATCTAAAAGATGTGCACATTCTATGCTTCACATACTATAGGATTAAAAAGAAAAAATGAATTTCATGAAGTTTTGACCAACTTAAGGTGGTCAGACATATGAGTTTTTATATTTTTTAAAAGTTGTAATAAAAATTATAATTAATTATTTTCTTGGAAAAAATTACAAAAAAATATGCATCACATCGACATGAGTCCTCTACTTATATCTAAAATCTTATAAAAAATATGATCATTTTATTGTGGTTAGGGTGGTTAGATAGATACCTACTTATTTTTCCTTGAAATTTAAGTACTACTTCATTGAAATTTCAAAATTTCACCAAATAGATTTTTATTTTTTTAAATAAACCTAGTAGTTTAGAAACTACATTCAATTTGCTATAGATTCTATTCTTACATATTTTTGAAATAATATAGATAACTTATTCAAAATTTTATGTCAAGTTGCCTAACTCTAATTTTTCTAAATTTTTCGCCACTTAAGGGCCTGTTTTTTCCATGATCATCCTGCACATACCTGAATTTGTGGTTTTGTTGCTAGGATTAGAGGTCCCAATTGAGTTTTGGGATTGGTGATGTGTTTACATGAGGGTTGCTTTGTAAAACTGGCCTATTTGGCCTTGTGGGACAATGATAAAGCCTAGTTTTAAGAAAGTTGGTCCAAAGTGAACATAGGTGATTTTGTGATATGTAAAAATGTGCCCTAATGGGTTCTTGAAATGATAGTTTTTTAGTGGTTTTGAGTTGTCTGTAGAGAGTTGTGAGTGAAAACTGGTTTTGCACACCTACAAGACAAGGTAAAGAAGTTAGAGAAGTTTCACCCTAGATAGGGCATGATAAATTGAAGCTTGTGTTAATCAGGTGAACTTGGGTTGGTTTGGTTGAAGACCTCCCTATTTGACATCACCGTCGTATGTTATCTTCGTGTCTTTTTCTTGTTAGAAGTCTAACTTTTCTTCACAAGAGAAATGGTTTCTTCTTGCTCCTCATTCTTTATATGAGCAAGAGCATATTTTGTTGAGGCTACTCAAAGCCCACTTGATTACTCTTCTTCATCCTATACATAAATTTTTTTATAAACATGATAAAGCAAAACATTATTTTTGTGCATATCATCAAGTGCTTGGGCATTCCACTAGTGAATGTAATGCCTTGAAGGATAAAATATAACTTCTTGATTCTGGTACTATTACTCTTCCATTTGTTGATGCACCTATCTATTCTTTACATGTGACAAGTGATATCTAGGTTTACTTCTATCTTGACCATTCTAAGAATCTTCTCATGAGGTTCTTACACCTCCCTTATATTGTGTTGTTTCCCACATTGTGGCATTCATAGCTTTTCCTGCTCACTTCCATTCATGGTCATACACTATTGTGCACAACCATACTTTCTCTGTGGTAGCCACACAATAGTCTCTAGCATGGTTACCCTCTCCTACATGATGGGGGCTGGGATAACCTGTTCTGGAGGTGTGTGTCCTTAAGGAACCCCTCTCATCTCTACATCTTTTTCTTCTCCTTAAAATGGCATGTACTCTTCTGTGTAGCACACATCATTCTAAGGGGAGGGGATATCATATCTGCTTAATTTTTAATAGGGAGTATTCTTTCCACTTGAATCCTTGACGAAAGATCTTTCAAAAGGATTCCTTGATGATAGAATCACTCATAGAAAAAAAATGTCTTTCAATTGGAGTGTTCCTTTTAAAGGGGCCCTTAGTGTCTTGAAGGGTTCCCTACTAAAGGAACCCCTTTAAAAGTATTCTTATCAAATAATTCTTTGATGTCTTACAATTTTCTTCTATTTGATATTTGATGTCACATGTCTTGGTGTCAGACATCTTATATCTTGGCATATAGCTTGGAGGCAACCTGACTAGACCCATCTTATATCTAAAATTTGACACCTTTTTTCTTGGTGTCTAGATGTCTTATATCTTGGTGTCTAGCGTGGGGGCAACTTGACTAAACTGATCTTTTATGTGACTATCTTGCAACATAGCTTGCAACAACTACAAAATTATCTTATATCTAATTAGATTGTGTTAGATTTTGTCTATATTTCATGATATGGGTTCTCATCCATTGTGGTGTTTTCTTTTATCACTCATGGTGTCTATTATTTTTTTCTTTTTGCCCAATTTGTTTGTGTACAAAAAAACATGTTTGTGTTGAATTTATAATCAGCTTTGCAAGATAGAAGACCCATGTCCTCTTCATTTCTTGGCTTAGCTTTACAATTGTATATGTCGGATCGAAGACTTGCATCTTCTTCATCCCAAGTATATTCTCTTCTCTCTCATTTTCTCTTCGACATTGGTTTCTTCCCTATCTTTTATATGCATTCTTCTCTTGAAGTAATCAGTCCATATTTCTTCTCTCCATTTAAGAATTCTTCTATGTATTATTCTTTAATTTGGGGATGATGCATAGTACTAAGACAACCTTCTACATCGAGGCCTCTTTCACTTTGCTGACTCAAATCTTATTAGTTTGTTTGTTATGTGCCTTTTTGTATGCATAATCCATGTATATATTCTAACCTCATGATTTCGTAACTTTTTCATGTTCTAACCTTATTGTCATGTGCATATATTTCTTGTCTAATGCATTTGTTTTGTAGGTCGTCATCTTGGGGGAATGCTTCTTTGGTTTGAAGAGATATTTGCTTCCTCTATAGTATCCTTTTGGTATCATCATGATATTTATGTTTATTATATTTCCTTTAGTGTGCATATTCACGTACATTCATATGCCCACTAAAGTGGGGGAAAAATGTAATGTAAAATTGCATTGCTTGTAATTTCACTTGCATTATTGCATCCACTTTAGTTTCCATTCCCTAGTATTTTTGTAGGCTCATTTTAGCCCTTGCATCAACCTTTACCCCTGTAAGATGTTTAGGACCACCTTTTCAATAGCTACCTATACACACCAGCTTTACATTGAATCTTGTGCTTTTCTCATTCCCATTGTTTTGTACTGTGATTTTTCTGGATACTAGTGTGTTGTGCGGACGTTCGTGTGCCACATTAGCATCCCATGACATTTAGATGTTCAAAAGGTCATTTTCTAGGTGAATTTCCACTTGTCACCTACCTTTATTGATGGTAATAGCTCAGGAACCTTCTTTTCCCTCCTATTCTCTCTTTAAATCTATCTTTTCAATCCTCTTGTTCTCTCTAGGAATTTTCATTCCTCTCTAGCTCTTTAGCTGACTCTATCTTTTTCTAAGTCTCTCACTCTCTCAATCTAGAACAAATCTCTTGCTTGCAACAACACTCTCACATTCTCACAAAATTATCTTCAACTTTCTTGGCTTTCACAGTTGTCTCTTTCTCTCTTTGGATTCCTTGAGCCTTGTAGGTGATATAACTCTTGTCTTGTGTCTTTGAGCATCTTGGGATTTCTCACATCCCTTTGTTTATGAATTCTATTATCTTGTTTATTTATCTTTCCATGTATCTATCTATCTAGCTATTTGTGGAGGTGGGAACACTAAGACAAGGGTTTTACTCAGGCAAGCCCCTAAACAGCCCCAACAATTTTCCTCGATCTTATATGTTTAGGTATCGAAGATATTCATTTACTGGAGGCTTCATTTCTTGGCCTATTGTGAGTCTTTCTCTCCCTTTGTTCTATCGTTTACAATCTTTAATTTATATTTCATTTAGTTTATGTTATTTTAGTTTTGTTATAGTCTATTATTTTCCCACATTCTTAAAGAGTTCTTAGCAGTCAGAGTAGTAGTAGCCACTAAGCTATTTTTTGAGATATTCTTAGTTTTTGGTTTGTACGAGATTCCAGTGCACCTCTAGGATGCCAAAATACCGCATTGTTGTCCATATTCCACACTATCATCCATATTCCATGTTGTCATCCTTTGGCCAAAAAACTCACTAGTCTGTCCAAAAAACTTCAGTGACTTATCCATTCTGATTCAAGAACTCTTGTCACTTGAGCTATATTATTACTAGGTAGTCTAAGGTATTTTAGGGTAGTTCATTCCTTGGGATTCTCTTGGTGACCAAGAGACTCGTGAGCAGAAAATACCCTTCTCTACACCTAGTAATCTCATAATATGACCAAGCTTAATAATCTTATTACACTAGCTCTTCTTTATAGTTGAGAACATTAAATACTGCAAGAGGGTTTTCTCACACCTAGCATACTAAAAAATGTTTATATAGAATTCTACACTCTCTTTCCTTAACCACATATGACGAACATTAATCAATATGTAATCTATGAAGCTATTGTATCAAGGTTATCCTCCTTTGAGATCTTCTTCTAAGAAGCACTGTTTGGAGAATAAGCTCTCCAAGCATGGTTTTCACTTATCTAGGAATTCTCTATGTTTATATTGATAGGAAATCAATGTAGCGCATCTCATAGAAACTCCAAATAGTAGTGCCTTCGGTAACTTTAATTTTGGTTAGGTTGCCTCAAAGACACGTACTACTATGTCCTAAAGCAGAAACAAACACAGTTATTTCCCATATTAATCCTTTTGAGAAAAACACATGTAAATTCAACATCATGCATTAACAGATTCTCTAAAAGAACTAATACAAATGAAAGATAAGACAGAAATTAGAACACAAAGATTTACATGGGGAAAATCCTCTCGAATAAAAAACCCCACTCTCCAAAGTTTGAGCCATTGTATTATTCAGCAACATAAAGTTACAATACAACTTTAGGCTCTTAGCCTTTCAGATATTACATCTTGTTCATTCTAGATACAGCTGGTAGCAAATGATCTCCCTGTACAAATTCTGATCAACCTCTCAAACTACACAATCCTCACACTATTACCGTACCATCATATACAGTGCAGATCAACATAAGAGAAGTCAAACAAGATTCATGATCAGGAGTTCTCTCTTCTCCTTTGTTTTGGCTTCAAAGGCCCCCGACCATCTAGCCAGCCTCTCGGCCTTCACATCTCGTTGGCTCTTCAACTTTCTAGCTCTCTGGCTTATCTGCTTCCCTCTCTCCTTTCATCTAGAATGTCCAATGCATACATATATGCATTTGTTCTCAATAGTCAGAAAGCAATCTCCAACTCAGAATCATCATTGTAACGAAGATGTTTCCACTCTGGTGTAGATTTTTCCTTCCACACAGAAATGGTTGCAATAGTTCATGTTCTGCCTTCTTGGGTTGGTCCACATCGCACCACGTCGGACGACCTTTACTCATTTAACAATGATCAACTTGTGTCACATGTCGGTGAGACACCAAAAGTGTCTCCCTGATGCCACAAGACCTGTTTATATGTTGTCACCAAGAGTCGTCTCCATCAGCAATAGGTTCCACCGAGCTTACAAGTTGCTTTGACCTTAGCATGCTCATCAGTGAGACTATCGCTATCACCAGGAGATCAGATCAAAGTCATCAAGTCATACCGAAACCCATTGTATTCCTATGAGCATCCATCTATCGACAAGAGTCACTTCATCGGCATGATCGGCGAGACCTCTCACCAACCTTCAATTGAATTCATCCGCCAATGCTATCGCTAAGACATTCAACTATCACCAAGAGGTTTCACCGAGGTATTCAAGTCACATAGACATGAATGTTCTCATCAATAAGACTATCATCTTTTGCTGAGACCTCACACCGAGCTTCATGTTATATCGATCTCTGAACAATAGTCGCCAAGAGTTACACCGAAGTCAGGATTCCATTGGCAAGACTATTGCTCTTTGCTAAGACCTCTCACCGAGCCTCATGTTATACCGAGTGCATACACCAGTTGGTGAGACTCATCGCTTTCACCAGGAGATCATACCAAGGTTCCAAAGTCATATCGAAAAGTGCTTCCGTTGGCAAGACCAACACCCGTCGCTAAGACTTCACCCCGCAAGTTCCAAGTTACCTCGAGTCAATCCTATTGGCCAGACATCCACATTTGCCAGGACTTCATGCTGATAGGAACAAGTCATACTAATTTCTTCATCGGCCAGATGGACCTAAGGTCATGTTGATATCGGCAAGACTTCCTATTGTCGCCGAGACTTCTTCCCAAGAGTTCAAGTCAACCCGAACCTGCTTATCGATGAGACTTCTCCCATTCGCCATGACTTCCTACTGAATCCTTTTGTTATCCTGAAGACTCCAAGTCACCATGAGTCTCCCCAAAGCTCAATAACAAAACCTTCTATTGCCGAGACATTTCACTCAGTGGAATCCATAAGTCATAGCTATAGGCTCCTTCGACAAGACAAAAGCATTGCCTTGGCGACATGAGCAAAACACAAGGTAAACTGCCAGTTGGCCAGACAATAGGAATGTCATAGTAACTATGCTTTCTCAGAGGTTTCAGCCTATGAGATTGAGGTATATTTTCCAACAATCTCCCACTTGACGAAGATCACACAAGCACCTCCAACGCAACCAAGAACTAAGATCACACTAGCTCCACCAGTTCAAACCCTGCAACACTCAAGACACCCGATCAACATGATTCCATAGATAATAGTCCATTAGACAATCTGTAACAAAGACCATGCATCCAATTGCAACTCACTGTCCAACAAAGCAATTGAAATGCAACAAACCATAGCCTCCCAGGAAACCACATAGAGCTCAAACATGCTCTCATGCTCGATCAAGAATTCTGCTCCAACATCCAAGATGTTCACCATTTAGACAACAATCCTGTCATCTTCCATGTGTGGAAGAAAGATACATTGCCAAGGTGAATAAGCACCATTCCAACGAACACAAGCAAAAGATCCTAGTGATATCTTCAACAAGATACTGCTACCACTTCAGTGTGCTCAAACACTATACAAAAGCAATATCAACTTCAAAGCTTCAAACAAAACACAATAGTGAAGTCATTATCTAGAAACAAGATACTAAACATCAGCTAGAACAATAATCAAAATGACTTCTTCCATCCAACTAATAAACCCATGCAACTGGAAATAGCACTCACAGCTCGTGCTATACCATCCAATCTCACATAACTCAATAGGTATCAACATTAGTAAACTTATGCCAAATCATTAACAACAAATACAAGTTCCAGTGTCAACCAGTCGAAGAAGACAAGACACATACAAAAACTCCCACTGCATGAGTAATCCAGATCTAAAAGATCAAAAGGCATCTCAAGTCTACTAATAATAGCACATAGAAAATGTAACCCTGTAGTACCAAGGAAAAAATCCACAATGATATGCACAACCTGCAACAAACTGCCACAAGAAACATTTCTCTCACTACAAACCTTCACGGCCATAGAGAGGAACTTTGCACATCATCTTCTTGTAGAACATCCTCCTACATACACTTCTAACAGCCAGCTATGTCAAGAATGACCTTCACATCCTAAAAGAAAAGCCTTAACAACATCCATTCGTTCAATCACCAAGATCAAACCATCTTTAAAAAACATGGATGTAAGCATCTCAAAGAAGATCAAGCTAGTTCATTCCCCATTTCAGGAAATCAGCTCATACAACATCTCCTACCCATTCTCATTAGTAACAAGGAGATAAAAAAATCTGTACTTCTACTATGAATCCTCCATAACCATTTAACAACAATCCAGGATCCATATCATGAAAGTGAACAAAAAATACATCTAAAAGATATAATGAGCCAAATACCTCTCAGATAAACTACCGAGTAGACCAAGAGTGGGAACAAGAATACTCCTTTCAAGATATGCAAGTCATCATGACTAATCCAAGAGCAATCTCCTCAAAGGTCTCTTATTGAACTCATGTTCAACCAAGGTGTAGGCTTCTCAGACTTTCTACTAAAAAACTTCATCAGGAATACCAATCAACAACGCTTCTCTCATAAGAGAAAAATAGTCTCACCTTATTCTTCATGTATCCATGAGTACTAGCAACCGATCATCTCATGCTAAACTTCAGCTGCATTACTGCACTATCATGAAGTATCAAGCAAATAATCAAAACACCCAATACACAAAGAATTACCAGACCACTCTCGAAGCTCCAATCATCTGAATCAGGAACTTATCATGACACCATGATCTACATATCCCCTAAAGATATATCATGCTACAAGTGACTTCACCATGGTCTCAAGTACAATGCACAATGCCAAAAATCCAGTACACAAACAAGAGTATACCATGACATAAAGCAAGTAGACTCAAAACCAACATCACCTGTCAAGAACCACCAACACCTTAGCCAAAGACTCCAAGCATCCTCCATGGTTCCAAGATGTTGCACATCTTCAAATAATGTCTATACAAATGTGAAAGAACCCTTTTGTAGCAACAAGATCCCAAGAAACATCTGCAACACTAAAGAATACCATTCACCACCATGTGATGAATCCACAGTCATTGCTAGAGCTCCCACTGTAACTTGACACCCAAGCTCTCCAAGCATCATGACTACCTACTACAGGCTCCCTTAACTGACTATTCAGGTGCTCACTGAATATCCATCCTCTCATCTCAAAACATTCACACCAATGCACAAGTGACCAATGACAAGGCCAACTAACAAGTCTGTACCAACAATGAATCAATCCTCATGGATAAAGACAGTCCACATCCAAGTTCTCTCACTGTAGCCAATGGGTAGCTAATCCATCAAATGCATAACTCGTAGATCACAATCATCGAACACGAAAACCCATCATCGCATTGGAAATTGCAACACTGAGATATCAAAGAGAATAACCACGTAGAAAACATGACTCAAACATCAGATCACACCAAATCTGATTTGCCAATCATGTCCACAACGAGCACCATAATCAAGGAACCCCCAAGTACCACCACAAGAATGCTAAGTGACAAATCACGTACCAACACTCCCATGTAGAGAAGAAATCATACCTCCTCAAGTCATGCACCAGGCATGCATGCAAAACTACAACAATCTCATCCAGTAACACCCCAAAAGGCTAGTGTCTAGACAATAGCTTAACAACAACTCCACATGATCACAAGTTTTTCTTAACCATGTAAAACCTGCAAAACCATAGAGCCATGCAAGTACAAAACTTCCTTAAAAGGAACACAGTAGTTCTTGAGAATCCAGGCCCCTTTCAGACCAACTCTAAAACCACCAACATGTACATGCATCCGAGAAAGAGAGAAAAGGCTATTTCAAAAGCTTGCAAATCATCTTAATGATTAACTTCATAGCCTTTATGTATTTGAGGTTAATAGGAAATAGTGCCTTCCAATACCAGGAAACACCACCTAGCATAAGCACTCTCTTCCATGGCTGAGAAACAACCTAGGCTTCTCCATATTACCCAAAAGCCTGTCACACAGAAACCCAATATGAAAGCTTTACTGCTACATAGCCATGAAGCATAGAAATCCACCTCATACTCCAAGGTTAAACCTCTACTAGCCAGGAGACACAGATCACAACATGATCAACTCCCTTTTCCATCTTGACCATCCTTCAAGCTGTATGTTGGCTCAGAATACCACAAGGCTTCCACTCATCAAAGGATCAATACATCAGTCCATTCCTCCAGATCTCTTCTAGACTATTCAAGCTAAGAAATATTCATAGGAGAAATATCCAAAACCAACGACTAGAAGAAGGCTCTGATACCACTTGATAGGAAATCAATGGAGCGCATCTCATAGAAACTCCAAACAGTAGTGCCTTCGGTAACTTTAATTTTGGTTAGGTTGCCTCAAAGACACGTACTACTATGTCCTAAAGTGGAAACAGACACAATTATTTCCCACATTAATCCTTCTGAGAAAAAAACATGTAAATTCAATAGCATGCATTAACAGATTCTCTAACAGAACCAATATAGATGAAAGATAAGACATAAATTCGAACACAAAGATTTATGTGGGGAAAATCCTCTCAGATAAAAAACCCCTCTCCAAAGTTTGAGCCATTGTATTATTCAGCAACAAAATGTTATAATACAGGTTCAGGCTCTTAGCCTTTCAGAGATTACATCTTGTTCATTCTAGATACAACTGGTAGCAAATGATCTCCCTATACAAATTCTGATCAACCTCTCAAACTACACAATCCTCACACTATTACCATACCATCATATACAGTGCATATCAACATAAGAGAAGTCAAACAAGATTCATGATCAGGAGTTCTCTCTTCTCCTCTGTTTCGGCCTCAAAGGCCCCTGGCCATCCAGCCAACCTCTCGGCCTTCATATCTTGTCGGCTCTTCAGCTTTCTAGCTCTCTGGCTTATCTGCTTCCCTCTCTCCTTTCATCTAGAACATAATATGCGTACATATATGCATTCGTTCTCAACAGTCAGAAAGAAATATCTGACTCAACATCATCATCTTAATGAAGATGTTTCCACTTTGGTGTAGATTTTTCCTTCCACACAGAAATGGCTGCAACGGTTCACGTTCTGCCTTCTTGGGTTGGTCCACATCACACCACTTCAGAAAACCTTTACTTATTCAACATCAATAAAATTGTGTCACATGTCGGTGAGACACCAGAAGTGTCTCCTCAATGCCACAAGACCCGTTTACATGTTGTCGCCAAGAGTCGTCTCCATTGGCAAGAGGTTCCACCAAGCTTACAAGTTGCTTCGACCTCAACATGCTCATCGGTGAGACTATCGCTATCACCAGGAGATCACATCAAAGTCATCAAGTCATATGAAAACCCATTGTATTCCTATCAACATCCATCTATCGGCAAGAGTCCCTTCATCGGCATGATCAGCGAGACCTCTCACCAACCTTCAGTTGAAATCATCTGCCAACGCTATCGCTAAGACATTCAACTATCGCCAAGAGGTTTCACCAAGGTCTTCAAGTCATATAGACATGAATTTTCTCATTGGCAAGACTACCATCTTTCGCCGAGACCTCACACTGAGCTTCATGTTATACCGATCTCTGAACAACAGTTGCCAAGAGTTACACCAAAGTTAGGATTCCATCAACAAGACTATTTCTCTTCACCAAGACCTCTCACCAAGCCTCATGTTATACCGAGTGCATACACCAGTCAGTGAGACTCATCGCTTTTGCTAGGAGATCATACCGAGGTTCCAAAGTCATATCGAGAAGTGCTTCCATCGGCAAGACCAACACCCATCACTAAAACTTCACCCCACAAGTTCCAAGTTACCCCGAGTCAATCCTATCGGCTAGACATCCACGTTCGCCAAGACTTCATGCCGATAGGAACAAGTCATACTAATTTCTTTATTGGCCAGACAGACTAAAGGTCATGTCGATATCGGCAAGACTTTCTATCGTCGCTGAGACTTCTTCCCAAGAGTTCAACTCAACTCAAACTTGCTTATTGGTGAGACTTCTCCTGGTCGCCATGACTTCCTGCCGAATCCTTTTGTTATCCCGAAGACTCCAAGTTGCCATGAGTCTCCCCGAAGCCTGATAACAAACCCTTCTGTCGCCGAGACATTTCACTCGGTAGAAGCCATAAGTCATAGCGATAGGCTCCTTCAGCAAGACAAAAGCATTGTCTTGGCGACATGAGCAAAACATAAGGTAAACTGCCAGTCGGCCAGAAAACAGGAATGTCACAGTGACTATGCTTTCTCAAAGGTTTCAACCTATGAGATTCAGGTATATTTTCCAACATATATCAACAAAGAAGAAATTAAGTGAGTTTCCTTGTAATTCGAGCTACAAATTCTCATATGGATATCAAAGAAACAAATGGATCAATGAAGGAGTAGGAGCACCCATTCTACAAGGGCCTATGTATAGTTGATTTTCTCAAGGATAAAAAAAATTCTAGTCATTAGCATAACAAGCTTCCTTGCCTTATCTACAAAGAGCTTCATGGATTTGCAGAATTCCTTAAGATTGTACCATGTGTCACTTTTTCTGTGCCTTAAAATTCTTATTTTTCATGCAAAACTTGCTAAAATAATGACACTCGAGCATGTGTCCACCGTAATAGCTTTGAACCTTGAATTGTGCCTTCTTTCTGTAGTTCCACAATATGCATGTGGGCCCCACTTGAGGTGTCTCACAAAATGGTATAATATACTAAAATTATGCCACATGTCGACCTCCTAATGTGTCTAAAATAAACCTTTGATGAAACATCCTCATATCATTCCACGTGTCTATTTTTCACACTTTCATAAGGTTCTTGTGGGTCCACCTCGAGGTACCCCACAAAATGGTAGAATACGTCAAAATTACCATGTGACACTTGTACGATGTTTAAACGGGTCCCATAGTAGTGAGAAATGCTTACCACACCACATGTCACCATTTTTGTGCTTCCATAGCTAGCCTTTACCTTTAGTTATAAACCCTCTACGAAATTGTGGAATCCAAGAGAAAATAAACACTTGTCAATATTTGATTGGTTTCATGGAGCATTTCTTTAATAAAATATTCATGTAGGAAGGATTGGCGGGGTCCACATGTTGGGCGTGGGTGTGATTAGCCAGATTAGTGTGGTCCGTTTACACTTGATCCATGAAAAATCAAAGCATAATGAAGCCACTAATGCCAATCTAAATAGGATTATTCAAATTGAAGTTAAACTAGACATTCATTAAAACTAAGCATTCTAAACTATGAAAGCGTTAAAATGTCTACTCTAATCCATCTGAAACTTATCCCATTGTGGGAGTGGTGTTGTGTTGAAGTGGAACAATGACTCTTTCCCAATCCCATGGATCAATGAGCTTGTTCCAATTAGTTTTATTGAAGAAAACTGATGGAATGATTGTGAGATGTGTATGAAAACATGATTTTAATTTAAATGAGCATGATGCAAGATAATTCAACATGATTTTATTCTAAAAATGATCTAGATATGCAAAATATAAGCTAATCTAATAGATTCTAAGCTAAAAGATTCAAACCCTAATTAATAAACAAGCTAAATAGATGCATTATGTGATCATGGAATCCATTAATGGAAGCTTAAAGCTAACTAAATGCAATTAAAATGAACTAAAAGATGCTAAATGTGTGCTAAATATGAGTGTGAGTGTGAGTGATTTAAACAACATAACTCTAATGTTAAAAGATGGATCCATTTGTCTCCAAATAGTGACCTATTTATAGGAAAGCAAATGATAAATGAATGGTTGAGATAAAAAAGGTCAATCAATAGTCAAGGATGGAAGAATTTGGATGTGTGGATCATGGATTCTCATCAACGGATGAGAATGGAAGATGAGATTTTAATCAAGGGTTAACATTCCTTTAAACAAACACACTTTTGACTTGTATAAGAGGTCACAAGTTAACTTGCACAAGAAGTCACAAGTTAACTTGCACATGAAGATTTGTAAGAATATTCCCTTTTTCAAATGATTGGAGGAGAGAGAACATTCTTTGGAATATTCTCATGGGTGAGGAAAAAGGATATTTTACAAATTAAAATAAAGTTTAATTGTGCAAAATGGGGAAGGAATATTCCCTTGCAAGTGGGGGGGGAATTAAATTTAATTGATAATTAAACAATATTAATTATGCAATTAGGGGAATTAGATGAATTAGATGATATCCATTAAATAAAATGATTTAATGAATGGGGGAAAGATTGAATGATATTTAATTAAATAACTTAGGGTTATTTAATTAAATAAGAAGATTTAGAGATTTAAATTAAATAATTTGATTTATTTAATTTAATAGGGTGAAATGTTAGCATGAAAGGGGGTGAATTAACCTAATTAAATGAATTAGGTTAATAGATGAAAATGATATAATTAATTAAATAGCTAGGCTAATTTAATAAATTAAGCTTAAAGGGGGTGGGTTCCAAGAGGAAATGATGTTAGTATACTTGATTTGAGTGTATGATATCATTCAAAACATTTTTCAGTGTCTACATTTTTCCCCTCTTTGAAGCGAGGTACCTGTTGCTTCGGTTCAAAGATTGATGCTCTTCAGATGAAATTTTTTTGCTTAATCAAAATATAAAATTTTCTAATTTTTAGATGCCCCACTGTTGCCTTAGTGAAAGGATAAGCTGGTTCCCTGTCCCCTTGAGAAATTGGGCAAAAATTTTGAATTTTGGGTTGATTTCTCAACAAAGGTTAAAATGCTGCCCAAATGGTCTGGAAAGGCTCTAGGATGCAAAAAAAATGCCAAAAAAAAGCGATGTAAAATATGCTTCAATTTGGAAAAATTGGTGAAAATGATGAAAATCCCTAGCTTGATGGTTAAATTAGGGAAAAAACCCTAATTTGCGAGCATAAATAGGTGAGGAAGGGTCACTTTCAATTCATTTGTGTATTCACACCTTGAGGATTTCTTGCATTTTGAGCTCTAACCCTCTGACGAAATGGATGAGTGCTCCCACGACACATTTCCAATCAGGTTTGAGAGTACTAGAGGATTCCAGGCGTAGGACCATCGGTATGTGATTCGAAACTTGATTTGAAATTTGAATTTTTGGTGCATTTAATGCATTTTGAAATTTAGACTTTGGCAGCGTCGCTCTTGAGTAATGCTATTTCTAGAATTAGAGATGCTAATTTTAATTTTAGTGATGCATATGTGAATTGTGATGCATTTCATGATTTAGAATTAGGGTTTCAATTTCTAAATCGTGACGTATATGTGAAGAGCAACACTCATTTTGATTTGAAGATTAGGATTAGGGTTTCACTAAAGCTAAAGTGTGACACATGTTTCTAGTGATACAATCTATGATTTGCAATTTAAATGCCTTGGGTGTCACAGTTTAAAATTTGAATTATAGTGATGCTATCGTAAATAGCGACGCTATTGTCATTTTGGGGATGAAAATTCCAAACTTAGCCAAATTTATTTGAATTTTTGATGTCATGGGCTTTGTGGGTGTAGGAGGTTTCTTTGAATTTTTGATGTCGTGGGATTCATGGGTGTAGGAGGTTATCCCACCTTTGATGTCCCACGAGTACTGGCCCACAGTTTTGTCTATACTTGGTGATTTATCTGAGTTATGACAGTAGCACTTGGGGGAGATTGGTTTGTGGTACATTGCATACATGCCCATTGTCTAGACACACTTGGCGATGGTGACAATGCTATGCAAGTGATGGCACAGTGAGACCTTGTCGTTCCATTTACCTACCAGTGAGGTGAAAATGATGCTAGAGGATGTATGGTAGATATTGCATTTTTTGATACATGGTGAGCACATGATATATGACTCTGATGCTGGCTACGATGCATGCCATGAGGTGATGGACCTGGAGGACATCATTCTAGTCACTTCCTAGATTGACCTCGAGATGTACAAAGGTCAAGTGCCCACTTTCAAATTGATTATTGTTGTGATCATCTCAAGTTTGGTTGCTCCAAATTGATGGAGCAGAGGATTCAGTCCAAGATTGGGCCTGGCTTGGCACAAGATGCTATTTCAAAGGACCCATTTGGCATGGGGGCTAGTGATGTTGGCTCTCTATACCATGATATGCATGATTTTATATACTGTGATGGTAGGGCAATCAACACATGGGTCACTTTATTGCACATTTGGGCTTGGGAGCACATTGTTGTGCTCTGACCGATTGTTCAGATGGAAAATGTAGATCTAGATGATCATGTTGTCTAGAGGTATAGGGGTTCCATCACACTATAGCATACAGGGCAGCTCGAGATTCCCTACTAGCTTAGGGTTATTGATGATATGACAATTTTTAGATGGAAACCCTAGCTTTAGATGCCAACATGGTATGATGATGTTCAACAATTATTCTTCTCTTGGAAGACCCGATACATGTAGGGTTGAGAGCATACTATCATTGAGAGGTACCTGCCTAATAGGGTGGGAAGACAATTTGGTGATAGGCAGGATAGGCAAAATGATGCATATGCTGCCATCTTTGCCAGGTCAACACGAGAGGTAGCAGCGTGGGGAACTATGATCCTAGCCCACAAGGTTGTTGAAGAATTTCAATAGTTGGTTGCTCAACCATGGGCATATGATCAGGGACAAGAAGATGCTCAGACGATTCTTGTGTATGATGCATGTTTCACATCCCCTCACCGATTGAAAAATCTAGTAGGTGCACCTCCATGAGGGAGATCGAGAGGGAGGGGTGTAGGAAGAGGCAAAGGTCAGGGTAGGGGACATGATAGCCATGATGGAAAAGATCAACAAGATGGAAAAATCCTAGGAGCACCACCAATATATTAGCAACCTCCTTGTCAGCCACCGATATACTAGTAGCCTCCACAACAACCACCATCACGGCTAGATCCTTGTGATGCTCAAATACAACAACTACAACAACAAGTATAGGTTATTACGGGCGAGAGGGATCAGGTCTGTCAATAGGTTTTGGTGATAATTGTTGAGAGAGATCAGGCTAGATAGTAGATAGTGGCCTTGATAGTCAAGAGAGACTAGGAGCAACAACTTAGATAGACTATTGAGATGCAGTTGGCTAAGGAGGTTAGATGACATTAGCAGCTTGAGAATATGAAAGCTACAACTTAGGGGTAGATAGTGTCTGCTAGATTATATAGAGAGGCTATTACTGAGTGTATAAGAGTGAATTTTCCCCCATGTACAAATCCCCTTTTTTCCTTTATCCACCTTAGAAAACCAAGTTCAGAGGCTTAATTACACCTAATATCATTGCTTTCATCCCATTTGGCACTTGTTTTGAGTGTTGGTGGGGGTGTTTTTGTTGGGGACTCCCATGTGGTGTGCAAACGTCTGCATGGCGTGCTTACGTCCCTAGCAGATTCCGATAGCTGAACCTACAAGGCATTACACTTCTCATTGGGGGTTAAGTTGTAATGCCCTCTTCGGCCGACTGACCCAAATATGGCCATTTTCTTCATCCTTTCCTTCAAATTAATCCCTTCAACAAGAATTTCATCTTCTTCACAAGTCTACACAATCTTCTAGCAATCTCTTGCACTCACTCCAAGCATTTCAAGCACTCCATTGCAACAAATACATCACTCCGTCACTTCAATAGAGAAAGTTGGGGACAAAACCATTCCAAAAAAGGCTTGAGTACTCTCATTTTCTCCCCCAAGCAGCCTTGAGTGCTCTTGGTGGAGGTGGTGAGCTTCCCTTTCCTCTCCTCTATTACTTGGTTGAGTAAGCACACTTACTGTTTTGTATTGTTTTTGGTTCTTTTCATTATATTACTTTCTTTATCATACTCACTTTCTTGGTTGTTTGTGGAGGTGGAAACACCAAAGCGGGGTTTGACTGAGGAAGGCCCCTATACAACCACCCAACATTCTCTTCTTTGTGTGTAGGTGAATGTGCTTTCAAGGGGCTAGCTGGCGAATGAATTCCTTTGTGAGATCCTTCTTGCCACCCTAACCTTTTCATTTTTACTTCATCACATTAGAAAGTATTTCCTTTACTTAATCATGTTATTTTGGCCCTTTAGTAGTAGTTAGCTGGGTTGTTAGCTTGTTTTCATTGGTTTGACCTTGTCTCTATAGTTGTCTGGTTGTACGGATGCTAGCACACTTTAGAGATGCCAGTGCACCGCGTTGTCATCCAAAGACTGCACTTTCATCCTCAGGCAAAGAGCTTCTTGAGGTGTAGGGTCAAACATGAAAAATAGCTTGCCTAGCCCCATTTTGTATCTCATTTCTATAGAGTGGTTGAAGGACCTTATAGTCCTCATCATTCTCGTTCTGCATATCCTAACTCCCCATTAAGCTGAGGTAAGTTAGGGAAGCCTTCCGCATCTTGGCCCTCTATGACTTGGGGCCTTGCATGTGGTGGTACCCCTCTCTTACACTGAGGAAATGTACTACAAGATGCATTACCATAGATATGTCCCATAGTCACTCAGATAGTCATATTACTCACAAAGGAGTGGGTCACACCCTAGAGCCAAGGATCAGCCAGAGAGATAGGTTGGCGAGGGGAGCAACCATTAGGGCTAGGTCGATTGTATAGACACTTTTTGATCATTTCCTAATTCTTTATATAGTTATACATTCATGGGATCCTAAGTTTTGATAGCCTCGTGGATATTGTATTTTTGATTGATATACATACACTGATTTAGATATTGTATTATGACAATCACCATTTTTTGATATATATATATATATGATATGATACAAATTCGATATGATGTGATGGGTTCACTTTATTTCATTCTTATGAATGTATGGATGAAATTTATTTATGCCTATGCGATATGTGATGATATGAGATGTAATTATATGCAATAGATGCAATGTTATATTCTTTTTTAGTACCTTTTTATGACATGTTATGGGATGGATGTTATGATATACAGATGTTATGTGTATGCAAATGATATGGATGCATTTATTTTTGTGTATTTTCTATGCAATTTATTATGAGATGATTTATGCATATGGATGTATGGATGGGTAATGTAGATGGTCATGCTTATGATATGATCATGCGATGTGTGTTTATGATATGTGATGCGGCGATTTAAGATGCTTAGAATAGAAAATTTATATTATTCATCACAACTTAAATGATAATGTTGATGTAGGATGTATGTTTATGATATGCTATGTTTATGAAAGATGTGTGCATGCTAATGATTTGTGGATGTAGGATGGATGCATTGATGATGTTTTTGTTGATTGTCATGATACCCGATTAACGTGGAGAGAAGATAGAAGAAACAAGATGATTGCCCATTGATTTTGACGATTTCTTCAAAAAATCCAACAGTTAAAAGGCATAGGACAACTAAGAGGGGGGGTGAATAAGTTGTCACAAAATTTAAACTCAAAACTTCAACACTTATCAATTTCACAACCACAGTATTTTGTTATTAAGTATGAACATGAAATGCAGATAATAGAAAGAAAAATCAGCACAGTGAACACCAAATTTTACGTGGAAAAACCAATAAGGGAAAAACCACGATGAGGATTAACTCAATATAAAGTGATAGAAAAACTAGATACAAAGGCTCACTTCCTAGAAGAGGATTCACTATCCAAATACAAAGGCTCACTTCCTACATAAAGGACTCACTGTCCAACAGGGAGGATCACTACCTACAGATACAAAAGAAAACAAAAGATCCACCACAACAATTTACACACATTCATAGCCTTGAATGAAGATTATAGAAACCTTAAGCTCATTGCTTTCAAGAATCTAACACAATGAAGTACTGCTACCTCAACTCACTTTCACACACTTCTACTCTTTATTTGTGGCTTACTTCATTACTTCGCATCATCTAATCTTTCACAACATGACTTGCATTTATACTGTCTTCAACCTTAGAAACTTTCTCCAAGGTCGGCCACATTCCCTTCATTTCATAAATTCAAATTAGGTTGAAAAATCAACATTCCCATGGTGGAAAGGAATGAGAGTGGACCAATTAACCACTTAACCAAGACCAAAAGAAACATCTCAGATCAACCACATGCTTTCTTAATTAAGTTTTAATTCTTCATATGAATTGTAAACACCCGGTCGGACAAACCTAATGAACATTGAAGTACACACTTTTCAATAAGAAGAAAACACATGGATGATGTAACATGCTTCATTATGCATGAGAACACTTCTCAGGTTCCATGAAATACATCCATAGCAAGAGTAACCATCTTCGAACACAAAACTCCTATCAGTTCATCCAGACTGTGCAAACACATACAACTCTGAAACTCAACTTCCAAATCACCAAACCATAGAAATATTTTCCATAATGTAGAGAACACCATTACCAAACATATTCTAGATCCACAATACCTGAAACAAAACAACGAAGGACTGCAAAGTAGAAACATTTCTCTAAGTCCACAGAAAACTAACTCTGCCAAAACAGTTCACACACCGGTGAACACAACTTTCACACTCCATCAAACCAGAAGCTACAAATCAATAGTTATCACCATCAGATCATCATCAACAATCATTTAGATCTTCACAAGCATAGGATCAACACAGAAGAAACACAGAGCACATACTGGAGCACATTCTAAACCCATACATAACTCTGACTTCACTCTTTATTAATTTTCTCAAAAGAACTTGGAAACTCATCATTTTAGCACATCTGCAACATCATAAGGATAGCTCCATGTACTCATAACATCTCAAAAACATCTCAACTATACATGCACAATCTACAACATACTGAACTATGTTGACATCAATGATAACATTAATGACAATACCACCAAACTTGCTCATACTTGCAACAATCTCCCCCTTTGTCATTGATGGCAACACATGATGTGAAAAACCATCAAAGACAACAACCTACACAATATTTTGAGAGAACACCTTTTCTTCCTTTTCTTACTATTTTTCACATGAATTTCTCTCCCCCTTTGACATCAATGGAAAAGATCAAAAGCTCTGATTACTCCCCCTTAGGAGTACACCTATTCATACTACAATAATGAAAAAAAATTCTACTCCCCCTGCGGAGTAGACCCATTCATCAGTCCAGATAAATGAAGAATCTCTGAATTCACTAGACTGATGCACCTCCATGTGCACCTAGTTTAGAGGGCCAATGACCCCCAAATTCTCCCTAAGATACTCAAAAGTATCTTTCATAAGAGCCTTAGTAAATATATCTGCAATTTGTTCCTTTGTTGTCACATACTCCAACTTGACTTCATTCTTGAACACCTTCTCTCTTAGGAAATGATATCTGATAGATATGTGTTTTGTTCTTGAATGCATCGCTAGATTCTTTGAAATGTTTATAGCACTTGTGTTGTCATAGAAAATAGGAATAGGCTCATCACATATCACTCCAATTTCTTTCAGAGTTTGCTTCATCCAAAAAACTTGTGTGCAGTAGGATGCTGCAACAATATATTTTGCTTTTGTAGTGGATAAAGAAATTGAGTCTTGTTTCTTACTCAACCAAGAAACCAATCTTCTACCAATAAAGAAATCACCTCCACTGGTACTCTTCCGGTCATCCACACAACCAGCCCAATTTGCATCGGTATACGCACTCAAGGTGAAATCAACATCCTTAGGATACCATAAGCCATAATCCAATTTACCTTTAAGATATCTGAATATCCTCTTTACAACTGTAACATGTGCCTTTTTAGGATCTGCTTGGAATCTAGCAACTAAACATACTGCATGCATGATATCTAATCTGGTAGTAGTAAGATACAACAACCCACCAATCATAAATCTATATTTTTTCTAATTAGCTTTAGTAGATTCATCTTCTTTACTCAACTTACATCTAGTTACCATAGGAGTACTACCCAGTTTGGAGTCATCCATTCTAAACTTCTTCAATAACTCGTTCACATACTTAGATTGTGAAATGAATATCCCTTTATCAGTTTGATTTACTTGAAGACCAAGAAAGAAATCGAGCTCACCATTTTCATTCAACTTATTCCTGAACACCTATTTTGAACCAATAACATTCTTATTCATAGGTCTAGGAACCAATTCCCATGTTTAATTCTTCTCTATTTGCTACAGCTCTTCTATCATAGCTCTAACCTATAGAAGTTGAAAAACCAACTTCACAGTCCCCAAGAATCACCTACATGTAATCACCTATCACGTGCAATAGATATCCAGAACAAAAGAAGATGTTCTATAAACCCTCAAGCAATAATGTGCAAGAAAAACCAGAATATTGATTATTGATTGTAATTGATTTACAAATGATACAAAAGCCTTTGAAAAGGAAATCATACAAAAAAGCAAGACATGCACAACCCTAAACCTAACTTGAGAAAAAATATAGCTCAACTAGATAAATATAACTAAATGCAACCTAGGAATTAAAATAATGCCTAAGTAAACTTATGAAAGTGTAATTAAATAATCAATTACACCAACATAACCCAACTCTCATATTCACATGCTTCAGACACAGACTTGGGTTCTATTTTATAAAGTAAACACATATTTACCTCAACTGCTACTTTACTTCTAGTCTTCACACCTTCACCCTTATCTCCAATTATATGTTCCTCTGGTTGATTCTTCTGTACATACTTAGGAGTTTAATTAGTAGATTCTAAGATTTCTTCTTCTTCAATCTTTTCTTCTTCTTCCTCCTTATTCTCTTCAGGTACCTGTCTGCAGATAGGATCATCAGGTTCAACTTCACTTATCTCAATAAGTTTGTGCATGTCCTCGTCAACTTTCACATTAGCACTCTCACCAATCTTCCTCAATATTTTATTGAAGCATCTATATGCTTTGCTGGTAGTTGAGTATCCAAAAAAAATTCCTTCATCACATCTAGCATCAAACTTCCCAAGATTTTCATCATCTCTTTTAATGTAACATCTGCTTCCAAATACCTTAAAGTACTTCACAATAGGATTCTTACCGGTCCATAACTCAAAAGGAGTCTTTGTGTTGTTTCCTCTAATCTAAAATTTGTTAAGAACATAAACAACAAAGTGTATCACCTCTCTCTAGTGCACATCAGGTATGTTTGATTCTTTCATCATGGTTCTTACAGCTTCCTGTACTATCCAATTTTTCCTCTCAGCCACTCCATTCTATGGAGGGGTTCTCAGAGCATAAAATTTTATTTTTATGCCATGCTCTTCACAAAATGCATTAAATTCACTAGAAGTGAATTCTCCACCTCTATCAGATCTCAAACATTTGATTCTTAGGTTCACTTCATTTTCTACTCTTTCTTTGAACACTTTAAACCTATCCAGAGCCTGAGTCTTTTCTCTGAGAAAACCAACCTATGACATTTGAGAATAATTAGCAATAAGGAGCATGAAATACCTGTCGCCATTTAGGCTTCCTATTTTAGTCGGACTACATAGATCTGTATGAATTAATTCTAGCATTCTGATAGTATATTTCTCTTTTCCCTTAAAACTGCATCTTGTCTATTTCCCTAACTGACAACTTTTGCAAATAGTATTAGTAGGCTTTATGATTCTAGGAAAACCGTGGACAACATATCTTGAATTGATTCTGACCAAATTATCAAGTTTTACATGTCCCATTCTCTAGTGCCACAACCAACTTTCATTAACTTGAGATACAAGGCACTAGCCATCAACACCTTTAAGCTGGTAGATGTTTCCATGAGTTCTCCTTCATGAAAACAACCATATCTCTGGACCCTTTTCTGATTTCACAGGTATTATTTTGAAACACAAGTTTAAAACCATTGCTACACATCTGTCCAACACTTAGAAGGTTATTCCTTAAACCCTTTACATAATATACATTATCAGTGTTGTGTATTCCATCAAAACTAACTGTACCTTTCCCAACAATCTTTGCTCTTGAATCATCACCAAACATGACCACACCACTGTCATTATTTTCAAGTTTAGTAAACTTACTTTTATCTCCGATCATGTGATTAGAGCATCCACTATCAATCACCCAATAGTATTCATCCTATCTAGCATGAAAGGCAGTGACCAAGGTACCTTCCATCTCATTATTTTTGTTCTCCAAAACATTCTTTCTTACACATTTTCTAGGGTTAATAGACACATATTTATTTTCCAAGGCTAAAAAAAAGCATTCACTATCATCACCCTCATAATCAGATTCATCATCAGAGATTCCAACTTCTTCTTTAACATAATACAAATTCTTATATTTCTTATCCTTTCTATCCTTATCTTTATAATGCTTTTTCTTCTTATGTACAACTCTATTCGGACATCTTGAAGCATAATGACCAATATTACCACAACTGAAACATTTAAAGGGAAACATACCTTTATACTTACTTGTACCTTTCTTCAACTTCCTCGTAAAGTTTGCTTCCAACTCATCAAAACCATCACTATCCAGATCATCCCTAGTCTTTGTTGCTTTAAATGTTGTTTATGTCTTTTCCTCTTTCTTTCCAAAATTTCTCATCTCAAATGCAGTCAAGGTGCCAAATAACTCTTCTTTAGTGTACTTCTTAGGACCATACATCTCTTTAATAACTGATAGCTTATCACTATAACACTTAGGTAGGGTTATTGGGATCTTCTCAGTTTTATCTTCATCTGTCAGATTTCCCCCTTGATTCCTAACATCATTTGCTACAAGTTCAACCCTCTGGAAATAGCTTGCAAAATCTTCACCTTCTTCCATTTTCAAATTCTCATATCTACGCTTTGCCGTCAGATTCTTTGTCAATTTCACTCTATCACTTCCTTCATAAAGATCTTCCAACTTCTTCCAAACTTCATAAGTAGTGCCCAAAGAAAGAACCTTAGTTCGCTCAATTTTAGACAAAGCACTAAAAAATAGCATACCTTTCCTTCTCATTCTCCTCATAAGCAGAAACCTCATTTGTAATAGTAAGACCACCCATTGGAGTAACATACTATGTCTCAATAGCCTTCCAGGTCTTGTAACCAAGAGAGATAATGTATCCTCTCATATGCACTTTCTAGTCACTATAATCAGATCCATCGAACATATGGATCGCCAACTTATGTGCCATCGAATCTTCCTTAAGTGGTTAAGCTCTACACCAAGGAACTAGAGCTTTGATACCAATTTTTAAAAGGCGTGAGACAACTGAGAGGGGGGGTGAATCAGTTGTCACCAAATTTAAACTCAAAAATTCAACACTTATCAATTTCACAACCACACTATTTTGTTATTAAGTATGAACATGAAATGCAGATAACAAAAAGAAAAATCAACACAATGAACACCAAATTTTACGTGGAAAAACCAATAAGGGAAAAACCATGATGAGGATTAACTCACAATATAAAGTGATAGAATAATCGAATACACAGGCTCACTACCAAGGGCTCACTACCTAGAAGATGACTCATTGTCTCGATACAAAGGGTCACTTCCTATAGAAAGGACTCACTGTCGAATAGGGAGGCTCACTTCCTATAGATACAAAAGAAAACAAAAGATCCACCACATCAATTTACACACATTCGCAGCCTTGAATGAAGATTGCAAAAACCTTCAGCTCACTACTTTTAGGAATCTAACACAATGAAGTACTGCTGCCTCAACTCACTTTTGCACACTTCTGCTGTTTACTTGTGGCTTACTTTGTTACTTCACATCATCCAATCCTTTGCAACTCAACTTGCATTTATACCTTCTTCAACCTTAGAAACTTTCTCCAAGATCAACCACATACGCTTCATTTCATAAATTCAAATTAGGTTGGAAACTCAACATTCCCACGGTGGAAAGGAATGAGAGTGGACTAATTAACCACTTAATCAAGACCAAAAGCAACATCTTAGATCAACCACATGCTTTCTTAATTAAGTTTTAATTCTTCATATGAAGTGTAAGCACTAGGTCGGCCAAACCTAATGAAAACACAAATGAACAGTGAAGTACATGATTTTCAACAAGAAGATAACATGTAGATGACATAACACGCTTCATTATGCATGAGAACACTTCTCAAGTTCCTTCAGATACATCCGTAGCAAGAGTAACAACCTTCAAACATCAAACTCCTTCTATTAGTCCATCTGGACTATGCAAACACATATAACAACTCTGAAACTCAACTTCTGGATCACCAAACCACAAACATCTTTGCCAAAATGCATAGAACACCATTACCAGACATATACCAGATACATAAGACCTAAAACAAAACAACATAGGACTGTGAAGTAGAAAAATTTCTCCTAGTCCATAAAAAACTAACTCTGCCAAAATAGTTCACACATCGGTGAACACAACTTTCATACTCCATCAAACCAGAAGCTACAAATCAGTAGTTATCACCATTAGATCATCATCAAAAATCCTTCAGATCCGCACAAGAATAGGATCAACACAAGAGAAATGTGGAGCACATACTGGAGCACATTCTAAACCCATACATAACTCTGACTTCACTCTTTATTAATTTTCTGAAAAGCACTTGGAAACTCATCATTTCAGCACATCTGCAACATTATAAGGATAGCTCCATGTACTCATAGCATCTCAACATCTCAACTATACATGGACAATCTACAACATACTGAACTGTGTTAACATCAATGACAACATTAATGACAACACCAACAAGTCTATGATCCACCGAGACTTTATTAGAGATGGTGATGAAAAATGCATGATGATGATGATGATGAGGATGATGATTTGATCATACCTTGGGATTGGGATTTTCTGTCATTCTTTATTGTTTGATATAACACATAGACACGATGCATCAAGGTATTGATAACTAGGATGGCGTTGTATCTAGTGTAATGGAATTTGACTCTACAAATAGATAGGGGTATGTGCAGGATCATCATGGAAAAAATAGGCCCTTAAGTGGCAAAAAATTTTGAAAAATAAGAGTTAGG
>VDFB02188204.1:0-14537 GCA_007258455.2 Sequoia sempervirens | reverse complement strand
TATAGAAAATGTTGGAGAGAGAGAGAGGTAGAAATAGATATATAGTGATAGATGGATTAATAGAAATATGGAGAGATGGAGAAGGGGAAATAGAGAGGTAGAAATAGAGGGAGAGGGAGAGATAGAGATATAGAGATAGGGAGATGGATAGATAGAGGGAGAGAGGGGAGAGATAGATATATAGATAGATATAAAGAGGGAGACATATAGGGAGTGATAAAGAGGGAAAGATAAAGATATAGATATATAAGGAAATTTAGAGAAAGTGGGAGATATGAAGAGATAAAGAGAGATGGAGAGAAAGATAGAGAGAGAGAAATAGGGATAAATAGAGAGACATAGATAGAGAAAGAGGGAGATATAGATAGATATAGAGGGAGAGATAGAGAGATAAAGAGGGAGAAATAGAGGGCATGAGGGAGAGATAGAGGGAGGAGGAGAGGGAAAGAAAAAGATAGAGACCTAAAAAATTTGAGGAGACTGAAAGGTAAAAAGTAACAAAGATAAGGAGAGTTTGAGGGGGAGGTATAGAAAGAGATAAAGAGGGATGAATAGAGAGAGAGAGAGAGAGAGGTATATATATATATATATCCATATATATACATACATACATACATACATACATATATATATATATAGAGAGAGAGAGAGATAGATATAACTATAGAGATATGGGGATAGAGAGATATAAAAAGGGAGAGATAGAGAGATAGAGAAATGAAGAAAGGGAATAAATCACAATTTACCAAAGCTTATACAAAGAGTTAATTGGGACTATATATCCTACATTACCATATATTTTTCTCAACTATCTTAATTTTATGTGATGTACATGATGCACTCACATTATGTAAAGAAACTACAATATACAACTCAAGAAATTTATGTGACACAAGTACATTATGTAATGCAACCATATCATAGGTTAACATATATTTTTATCAATCACATGAATTTTAGGTTATCCACATAACATGAATGTGTTACATAATAAATTTGTATTATATAAAAAAATTGTGTTCTTTAACATGTTCATGGTATATAACACAATAATTTTATTTGATGTGCTTGCATTATATAATGTTCCCATATTTTATAAGGAAATTTTTTTATTTATTTCAAATTTGGTCTTCCTATTTTAGGATTGTAATAGGCTTGGACAAAGGCATATTTTTTTATATTTAAGAAAAAAAAAACATCAATATTATTAGATTTATATATTTTGTAGAAAATTTTGATAAAAATACCACTAAAATGGTGATCCATGTCATGTCTTTCTAGCAACATTTATTTTTCATTTTAAATACATCAATATATTTATTTGTATTCCTCTAAGATATACGTACTATTTCTTATTTCTTAATTTTTGATCCACTTATCTAAATTTGAAAAATAAAAGGATTATTTTATTCTTAATTCTATACACATTAATAAATTATATTTTCAATTATGTTTGTGCAATTTATAAATTATGTACACTCAACTAAGTAATTTTCAAGATGCATCCATTTTGAAAAATCATAAAAATATATATTTAATAAAAAAAAAAACATCTTGTAGTACTCACTCTTAGCTATATTTTTGTCTAATAATTTTTAAAAAATTAACACAAAGCAACATAAAAATAGGGGGCACACACAAAAACCTATATTATATTTTAATGATACAACTAGGAAAAAATTTGTGTATGCTCAACATTTGACTCCCTTACCCTTAACCATTTAAAAAAATGTATTTTATAAACTATATTCATAGTGCTACAATTATAATTGTCATTATATTTTCAATTTTTTTGAATGTACACATCTTGAATTACTAATCCAAGTTCACGTTTAGATGATTTTAGGAAAAAGTGTCCACTTTTAACCCCCTTTTATCCTTAATTTCTATGTAATTATACAAAGTAGAAAATCTATTATATCTAAAAAAATGATTTTTAGTTTAGAAAGATTCAAATTTTAATTGTCATTTCTTAGGAACATATTCTCCTTATTCTACCTCCTAGAAGGGATAAGTGAAAATAAACCTTCCTCTAGTTAAGAATTAATTTTAACAACTAGCTTTATTAAGGATAAGACACTCATAGGTAGTGGATTTCTAGTGTATCAAGGTTTACTAAAAACTCTAAAATACTTGCTAGAAGAATGAGTGGGCTCTATTCAAATATTAATTTCTTACTTGGAATTTTCAATGACATGTATCCAAGATGGTCACATGATCATTGATACTTTTTCTGTGTCTTCTAGTTAAGAGGGTCCCGTTGTGATGGCTTTAGTAGTTTCACCATTTCAACATTATGACCACTGATGTTTGACTAAGGGCCTTTTTTTTGTCCCTAAATTCACCATTATTACATTAGTCCAATTATCTCTATTTTCCCCTTCCTCATTAAAATTAGTGTGGAGGATAGTTTGAACTTTTGGGTAACTAATGGGTAATCTATAATATCAAATTCAAATGATTGACACTAAAATAATAATATACAACACATTTTACATGTTGCATGAGGCACCAATATGTATGTCAATTAGTTTCTTTAAAATTTTTAGAGAGATCTATCTCCACATATAGACATGACACTGTGGTTGATTTGAATAAATAATTTCAATCTAAGCACAAACCTCACCCCCAAGGGAGGAATCAATATGGTTGAGGAACAACCAACAAGGATTGACAACAACCCAAGGAATTCAACCAACAAAAGAACTTTAAGACACTATTAGTCACAAAAAATAGAATCCCTTCTACAGGGAGAGGAAAATAGTAAGCAACTATGCACATAAAGATTACCATAGCAAAGGATTATATTTTCATGGTTGGCTTCTAGAAAGAAAAAGAGATAAAATACTTTGGTTAAGTTTTGGATGACATCCATCTTAACCCCGTGTGGAACCCATGTATAATATATCCACCTATTGAGCATACTTTTAGATGGTAAAAACTTGTGAAATTTCTTCTATGGTGGTGTCATTTCTTACTCTAATTCCTATTTCTTTAACATTGATAATTGAAGTGAAATAAACAGGTGTCATTTAAGTAAAAGGAGGTAGCAACCTTGAGGTTTGGTAATAAATGTAGATAATATTGAAAAATCCTATTGCAAAATTGTAAAGTAGTATGAATAAAAATAAAGGGAGGGACACATGTATGCAAGCTAAAACCAACGTCCTTGATTATCTCAAAATTTTGAAAGAAATGGTTATTCCTTCATATTTTAAATACACTTAATTAATAAAAATATCATATGATAGTTGGTAATCATTAGAAAAAAATATTAGTTTTTAAAAGGAAACATAGGTTTTGAGTAGTTTTCTCTTGGTCTATCATTAAAGACCATGACACCCAACATTAAGTGAAAAAGATAAACTCAATATTAGATTGTATTTTACCTCTCAAGTAGTGATTGACAATACATAGAGGAAAATATTATGATGATGAACATGTCACTCATCCTCAAGATCTCCACTATGGCCCCCTATAGTTTCTTCAATAATTGGAAATGACTAAATGGTTACAAAATTGCTACCTTTATTTTTAATTGTTACTTACAACAACAAATATCTTTTGGGGTTAGAACTTTATTAATTCTTAAACTTTATATGTGAATACAATATTTCTAATGCTAAATGGGTGAGACTTAGTATGACCCTCTTATAAATTCTAAATTTCATATGTATCCACAACTTATAGTTTGGAAGCTTCTCCATTTCAAATCACCTATGAGAAGTCATGCCCATTTTATTTATATAAACCCTATGTGTTGTCTTATCTATAAAAAATAAGAATTGTTGAAATTTAGTTTTGGTTAAATACAAAATTCTTAAAACAATTTGGTTAGTTATGTTCTTAGACCTATATATTCTCCTATATAACTAACGATATAGAGTAGTATGGTCATGCACTTCTACTTAAAGGATAGAGTCATCCGGATTAAGTTACAATAAATTGTAATAAGATACATTGAATTATCAACTAGAGATGTACACTTGAGATGAGGCATGTAAAACTATGAGAATTCTAGTGTTTGTAGAATACTTTCACTTGTTCTTGAAATCATAAAATCAAAGGGTGAATATTATTGAATTAACATTTTAACTGAACCTGGTCAAAGATTACTACTAATATTAATCTTACAAGTCATAGCTATAGGTAAATGACAAGTTAAGCTGAAAGTCCTATATTAAACACTAATCAATGTTTAATACATGAACATGAATATTTTACTATTTCAACTCACAATCAGATGCAAAAATATTAAAAAATCAAAATTCAAGGTAACATTGTACCTCAAGTGGGCCCTAACTTGGGTATGTGCACTCTCATTAGACTAGAGAATCAACCAACAAACAAAGCTTCATGCATATTACTAAACAAAAATGAACCAAACATGGTGGATTTTTTATTGCTTACTTAAAAATGGAAAATTTTAGATAATATACTTTCATCATTAATGATCCACTAATATTTGCAATACATATAAGCATAACTAGTCCTAACTAATCTTGGACTCATCACGATATTTTTTTCTCATCTCTATTCAACAAGGAGAGAGTTATTTTTTGGAAGAGTCTAACTAGGAGATAAAGTCATTTTATGTTCTTGTTCACATTAAAGAGAAAATTGGACCATGGAGGCATGCATATACAAGTGATAAAGTCATGTAATAAAAAAATATTGGCATTAACTATAGAATAAGAGTCCCTAATTCAACAATCAATTGTTGGTAGTAGAAGTCTAATGCAACTAGTTGATTCTCCTTAGTTGTGGCTAGCTCAACACTAGTTTACATGATGCATGTTGCTACATACCTACACCCTCTCTTGGTTACAAGAATACTTTTCTCATTGTCATTATGAACGTGTCAATTACAAGCACTCTTATGCTTTTTATTTATGATTATCTATTCTCCTCCTCTCTTGCTATAGAATGAGTTAGCCTTTTTACAAAAACCTCTTCATCAAGTTTAATCACATTATTTCATCACATCTCAATCAACAACCATATATTCATATAAATATTTTATCAAAACAATAACAAATATGTCTAATGCATCATAATAATATAATCTTAGGAAATGTCATGGATAATATGAAAATTCAAAAGTTCTTTTGGGAAATATCAAAATAAATAATAGCAATTAAAGGATAATTTAGAAATCTATCAAGGCCATCTTTTGCCAAAAACTCTCCTAGAAATATGCTTTACTTGACCTTGATATCTCAAGAAACTATTAATTGATCTTAAACATGTAAAAAAATTAGTATTAATCACTTATAAAAACAAATATGCATTTTTATTTTTATTTTTAATATTGAAATTCCTCCCAAAATTACTGTTCAAATACTTTAGTCTAACATCCTTTAAATGATGGACATTGTCTATCTTTTACAAAACTCCATGAAAATGAACACAAAATTAGATCAATAATTTTAAAACATATAAAACTAAATGCACCAACTAAAATAAAACTAGAAAGATCTCAGAAAAAAACACTTTATATTATTAATACTAATGTCATCAATCCTTCTAATACATACCATTCTTCCTAATAAAGCTAATATAAATCAATCAATCAACACATTAAATGTATAGTATACAACACATCATGGCTTTCAAACATGGAATTGACAAGACTACTCCCATCATAAAAAAGTAACTTGTTCTTATTGATGAACTCTTTCTTTGAAGATGTTAATCTATATTTAAACTTTATCTCAAATAAAACTTTATTGTATCTTTATACGATCAATTCAATTTATTTTTTAAGTTGATGTAACCCAGGGGCCAAAATTTAATATAAAATTGACTCATCCAATCCCATCCCTTATCTACAAATGAGACAACATTACCATAAACAATGTGCATGATAATGACCTCAGATCTTAATCCACTTACTCAATGGTTGCCTAGAACAGAAAGTTAAATTAGATCATCTCCAACATATTCTAAATCATTCAGCACAAGAAAGGATTACTGAATATACAATAACTTAAACACCATGTCCACATCTCATTCAAATCTTTCCATTATTTCATGTGAAATCCAGTCCTGGGCTAACGTGGGCATTTTTGGATTTCTATAAACTGAGACATCATCCTCCATTGCAAGCTATGCAGATTTTGTCATTCTGTTGGAGAGCATACCCCACACTTTTGTTAAGGCATATCTGTTTTGCCAACTTTTGACAACTATATGACAGAATGAACGTCAAGTTTTTTATTCATTAGACATCGTGATTATAACGTCTGTGAGTGGGGTTTGTTCTCAAGGTCTATGTCCATTCACTTTTGAACTGTTCTTGGTTGGTTAATCTGTGTTGACAGCTTGCGTGTGTTGGACAGTTTTGTTGGACGATCTGTTTACATGGCAGTGTTTTTAAGGCTGTGTTATGAAAACATGTTTAGTGACATAAGGCAGGAGCATTAGGTATGCTATTTTAATAGTGTTTCGCAGCAGTGTATGTTAATCTTTAACTGCAGTCAGTTTTTCATTTTATTTTTTTAATTATATAAATTTGTACAATAGAAATAGTATCAAGTATGTATAGATTCTGAAATGAAAATAAAATAATTGAAAATAAAGATAATATAAAGTATTTCAGTTGAGAAATTTTTTTGGGAATAAATTTTTTATAATTTTTATTATTATAAAAATGCAACCGTTCTCTATTATAATAAGAAATCTTGTTTCTATTATCTTTAAGCATGTGAGGATATAAATAGACATATCAAGATTCTTTTACAGTTACATGATATCATATAAAAGATAAACATGAATACTTTAATACATGAATGAAAATATAAAATATCTAAAACTAGCACTTGCACCTAAAGGAGGTTCAAGGATTCCACTGATAGAAAACTATATGTATGTTAGTATGTTAGAGAGTACATGTTTGTGCATGCAAATTCTAGTTGCATGTGGTTGGATTAAACAATTAATAATAAATGCTAAATATTGGAATGAAATAAACTTGGACAAATTTAGATTTTTTCCTTAAAAACATTAAGTATTATCTGATTATGAAATGTTTGTATACAGATTTAAAATATAAGCAATGTGAATGAAAAACCAAGTTGCCATCAAATTGACAAAAAACACTGCAAATGAAAATAGAATGTTCTCATGTAGTTATCAAATCGATATTTGTCTGGTTTTTATGTGATAAGTGAGATTTTTGAGGCTTTTACCATTAAATGGCATTGGCAGCTGTTTTACCATTAAAGGAGAGCTAAAACTTATTTTCCCATGACTCAACAATGGTTTGCAGGTGTGAGACTTTTTCAGGCTCAAATCTCACAATATATGTAGCCTATTGACTAATAAAATTAAATTAAATTAAAAAATGTTAATACAATTTTCTGATTAGCTTGCTGAATTAATCCAACTAAAAATATTCATCTCATCCAAATTATTAAAAAATATACAAGGTTTATTTAACAATAATTTATTATATATTATGGAATAAAAATAAATCAATAGACCTTTATTATTAATATATTCAATAGTTTAATATATATTTTTAATTTATTAATAGAATTTGATATCTTTGAGAACCCAATTCGATTAATTTTAGAGCCATGTTGTATAGTTTAGTCAATTAGGTTATTGTGCTTTAGAAACTATATTAACATAGGGACACCCAATATAAAGACAAAATAGTGTCATGTAATATGCGTTATCATGAGCCATGCTTAAATTTGTGACCTTGCCTATCAACAATTTTTTTAATGACGGTTATCCATTCAAAGATGCCCTTAAAACATTATGATATACCTTAGTGTAAGTAAAATTATATATAAATCATATATATATATATATATATATATCATTATAATTCTATATAAAATTTGACAATCTATCCAGAATCTCTCCTTTCATCTTATACAATATTCTTAAAATTTTGATTATATTTTATGAAAAATCTAAATACTGGTCATACGTACATCAAATTTAAGCCCCGAGATTCATGACTGGCCCTCAATAATGATAGATTTATATTTGTTTTGATAGTTGTTAATTATAATTTCAGCACTTTTTAATGGTAAAAAATAATATTTGTTTCTTAATAATTTAGTTTTTGAATTTTTAAATAATTTGAATTTTTAAATAAAGACTATATATATTTTCTAATTATATATTTTATTTATAGTAAAGTTGTCTCAAGTTTTAAAAGTAATTTTAATTATTTTTAAATAAATAAATAATTTTAGTTTTTTTTTTTTATCTTCTTTATTAAATTTATTATTATGTTGCTTTGTATTAAAAAATTATTAATTTTTTTGTATAAAAGTGAAATTTCACATTATTTCATTTATATTTGTGTGAAGATTGTGTGAAGTATATGTTATAAATGAATATAATTGTGAAGATTTAAATAATGGAAATCTCAATACTTGTCTTCAAATTATAAACAATTTATTGTACCTTCTAATAATGTGCTTCTCCATATCAATTTTTTTAATTACATCTTGTCAAAATATAGATTTAGGTGTTATATATAAAAGATTCCTTATTATGTTCACATCATTTGCATTAGAATTGTATCACCCTTGAATAAAATTTATCTTTTTTGTATTCTTTTGGAATTAATTTTGTTAAAATTCTAGAGTTTCGATACTCTTTAATGGATTTATCATTAAGAAAAAAAAACCATTTTTTAATGTAAATTTTATGTTAGGATTTTACAGAAAAGTAACATTTTGTATCATTTATATTTGTCAAAATGACACCAAAAAATATAATGATGCAAATGTATATAATTGTGACATAAAAATTTACATAAATTTTATTTTAATAAGATATAATAATACAAAATTTAAATTATATCAATCTAAGTTATATAAGAACCTCTACCTTATTAATAGAAAAATTACAAATATAACATTGCAGTTGAAAAAATATTACAACCAAAAAATATCAAAGCTAAAAGATGAGCATAATCCAAAACCCAATTCAACTTTAACACTAAAACACAATAACATGTAAGAGCAATACAAAAACCTTATGCTTAAGATAACATACAACATCAAACTACCCTACATTAGCCACTGGGAAAGGATGCTCAGTCTCTCCCACCTCCTCAACCTAGGGCTTTCTACATTAGAATACCTACTACTCCTATTGCTAGCCAATGACAAAAGTCTCAGGTTATGTCAATTCTCCCTCTCTCATATGGACATGTGCAGCAAGAGGCCATAGAAGTGTAGGATAGCATATCACCTCCCACTTCTAGCCACCCCTAAAAATGATGGTCATGATGGCCTATTAAGACTTAATCAATGTCACCACAAAAGGCACTTAGGATTCTAACCTCATTGTTCAACTCCACTCAAGAAACCTCAAAACATGAACAAGAAGTGATGTTAATATAGCTTCTAAAGTACAATACCCTATATTACGAACATACATACTAGTAAAATGATCTAGAAGGAATGTTTGAATAAACCATAAATGGGGAGATGCATTTAGAAAGGAAAATGAGTGATTCATTATAAATTCCTTGCATATTGCTACGTTGGAACAATCCCCAGCTGATAGTACTTGTTGTCCAAAGATTTTTTTGATAAAACCTAGGGTTGCATGTTCTCAATAGGTGAATATGTATTGTTGGCATTTATAGGAGGCACTCTCTTGCACTAGGTGAACCTCAGATTGTAGTTATTCCTCCATGTTTGTCAATAGCTTCGAGAGACCACCTACTAATAATCTTTCCCAACAAAATACATATGCCCACCACCTTAACATTGATTATTTAGCTCTAACTTTCACATATATAAAATATTGGACTGAGCCTTATGCCAACGACTTACTAAAGAACTTAAAAAGAAACATACTATATCCCAATCATCCTTAGAGCATGTATGTCTAGTGTCATCCTTATTTTCCATTATATTTGAACCCAACTACCACAAATGAGCCTTTCCAAAAATTCCTTAATAACATGTCCAAAATCTCATAGCAATCATTGACATATTTTAGGGAATTAAATGTGAGCTTTAATTCTAAATTAGACCATGGACTTGATTTTTATCATTTAGAAATTATCATATTTTTTTGAATACTTATTATCATTGGTCAAATGGTTTATAACAATGTTTAACAATTTTTGCAATGAAAGTATATTATAAATTCAAAAAAAATATTAGTGTTTAGGTCTTCTTTACACATCAATTCATTTTTCAATTGAAGCTCCTACATTTATTCATAGCATTATCACTATCAATAAATCTCTTTCCACTATCAATTTAGTTTTCTTTTACAAAACCACAGCTCTTAAACCTAATTATTAAAACTTTCCATTCTTGTTCATTGTTTTTACAAATACGCAATAAATATTTAGCCACCACAAATTAACTCACCTTTTAAATTCTTAATTGCAAAATCACCACCTCTTGAGCCAAGGTTACCCTTTCTACCTCTATTAATTTTTTTTGAAGTAATATCAATGGGAGAAGACCAATGTTCCTTTCTATTGATTTTAATTTTCAAATTAGGTTTAATATTTCTAATATTAGTCTATTTTAACATTAGACAAGAGAATTTACAATAATAATATATTTTAAGATAAATTAGCATTAGGATTTTTTAAGATTATAAAGTTTAGGGTGTTCTTTGTTTTTGGTTTAGGTTTTTTTAGGATGTTATGGATTCTAGGCTTTGGGTTTCATGTTTTAGGTTTTATAGATTATGCTTATAAAATCATCTTTAGTATTTTTTCAAATAAATGTGGTTTAGTTTAGTGGATTTGAGGATTTATATAGATTTATATTATTTAATATAAATATGGGTATTATTTTATCCATTGAACACAAATTTTAGTTGTGTTACAAATATGAGTAGATGGCATTGTCATAGATGTCAATAGGCTTATGTTTGTGTTTTCATTGATGTCGACTGGTTCATATTGTGGGTGATTTTTGGAAGTTTATTGATGGTCTAGAATTTGTGATGATGCTTTGATTTATTTCATTATGTTGTCATTATTAAGTGTTACTAGTGTCAACCTATAATGCTGCTTTGATAAGATTGTGTATGGTTGAGTTGCTATGTTGTAGTTGCTTTGGTTGTGATGAGGAGGTATTCCAAATGATGAGAATATGTTTCTATTACTTGGTTTGTAAGTTATTTTGAGAAAATTTGAAGAAAAGAGGAAATAATGTCTTGTAGAGGTGTTTTGGCATACAAAGTGGTGTTTTGGTTTCACTCTACATTTCTTTTGTGTTGAAGATCTGCTTGTGCAGTTTGGATATGTTGATATAAGGTGTTCACACCTATGTTATATGTAGATTTTCTTTGTCTGGATCGTTGTGTACTAAAATTTGTGTTCACTAGTGTGTGAATTGTGTCTTACGGTGGTGTCTGGGAGAAATTGTTTTTCTCTGGATTTCTCCATAGCTTGTGTTCTACTCTTACAATTTTGGAAGTCTGATGATAGGGTTCATTTCTACCTTTAGTTGAAGCCGATTTTGGTTTAGTGCTCTGCAAGTTATTTTCTTGAGTTATAGTATGCAAAAGGTTAATTGGGTGTACAAGATGAGTTTGTTCTTCAGATGAAAGTTGTTGCAAAGGAATTTGTTGGATTTTAGGGTGTTTTTGGAATATTCTTGATTATGTTCAAGTGATATGTTTTTTTCATGATTTGTCTTTGGATCAAAGGAAGTGTGTGATGGAACCTTAATTCTCATGTCCCATCTTAAACCCTTGTTGCATTTAGGAAGGTTTTAGGATTTGTTTCCTTGAAATCACTTGAGCGTTCTATTTTGTTGTTGACTCCCTACTGCCCATTGCTAGTCACTATTTTAATTTTTTTTACTAGGGAACCGGTTCCTCATCATGGGTCCAGAAAGCTTTGTTATATTGATTTTGGGGTTCTTAAGTCTTTTTCTATCTATCGTATCATCCTGGGAAGTCGCCTCCATTAAAAAAATTTATGAGCATGTGCCTAAAATTATTCACTTAAGTTCAACTGGCCTTATTTCCTTATCACTCATCACTGATCACTTTTGAAATATATGTTTTAAATCAGCAATGAGCGGTGAGGTGATATCTCTTTGATATCGCTCCTCAGAAAAATTTCCTTGAACTTTTGATTGCAAATAGTGATGAGAAAGGTTCTTAAGGGATCACCTATCGCTAATGATTTTTGAATTCTTAAAGCTATAATAGTGATAAGTGATGAACTTTCAATTTATTATCATAGTTTCATCACTCATCGCCAATATTTTATGAAGAGATTGTTTTAAATTAGCGATGAGCAAAAAGATGAGTTTCCAATTGGATCACATCTCATGGAATTTTTCTTGCGCTAAGATTTTGATTAGTGATGAGCGATATAGTCCCTTTTAAGGAGATTTCTCTCACTAACTTGATTGCATCCTATTTGTGATATCTTTTGTGCCATTGATTGTTATGTAGGTGTACATGTCAAACTATGGTGCTTACATCTCTTGTCACTGATGGAAATCAATGTGCAAAGTTGATTTAGCGAGGAGCGATGGAGATGGATGAGATCAGGAAACCAACCTTAGATCTAAGGGCCAATGTTTTATCGCATGAGGAACTTACATCGCTAATAAAGATGGATGAGAATGAAGTAAATCAATGATTGGTGAAAACTACCACATGAAGAGGCAATGTGGAAAAATCCTAAGGATTTCGTATAAAGAAAAAGGGAAGGTGGAGAGGTGAATCAATAACCATTGACACAATTTTAAAGCTGAAGAATCAACGATCAAGGTTTAAAAATGTACAACTAATTGATAGTTCACTCGCATGAGCTTACTATTTAATGCAGCCATTAATTGTGACATGCTCCCTCCCTAAATGTAATATTAGAAAGTAGGTCATTTATCATGCATCCTACCCATCACACAAGAAGACCAAAGGTTGAAGAATTTGCAAGGAAAGCTCTAGAAATTATCAACAACCAGAGTGACACTGCTTTCATCTAGGTAAGCAAACCTGATACTTCATTTTTATTGAGGTAGTAAGATGAATGCCTTGGAAAGCTGATAGGAAAATTGGTGGAATGTGTAATTTATCCTTTTCTGGTGATTTCAATTTGATAATTGAGCACTATCTAAATTGTGAAGAAAGGTGTCATGTTCAATAGTAGTGTTTTATCCTGTCATAATTGTGAAAGGTTTTATTTGGCCATAAGAAATTGTAAACCCTACTTTCCATTTATTTTACAAGCATGAGTGACCCAGAGCCTAGATTGAATCTAGTGTTAGAACGGAAAATAAACCAAAGCAAAAGAGGGTTAAAAGACTTAAAACTCGACATGCTTCAGCTAAAATTAATCCTAAGCCAGTGACTATGTATAACCCTTTGCCTAGTACCCTTGTGGCTTCCACAAGGTCCAGAAGTGCAAAGAAGGAAACAAAAAAAATTATGCAAGAAACTTCCAGAGGTATCAAGGAGGGAGGTTCATGAATTGGTAAAAGGCCCACAAGAAAAGTTGCTATTACCACTAGGTTGATTGATAATGCTGGTGAAATTGGTGAGAAACCCCAACCCCAGAGTGGATGGAAATTGTTTTGGTATGCTTTCAATAGGAAAAATTCTAGTAAGCCTACATGCTATTTGTGGGGGTTGAACCTAGGAAAGTTAGTGGTTCCAAATGTGTTTGTGGAAGTTGATTTAATGATGGAGCTAGCAAGGCACTATGACCCTACTGATAGGAAAATCAAGAGTAAGAATGGTGATATAATTCTAGAGGTGACAAAGGATAAAATGTTGGATGTATTTGGGTTGAATACCAATTATACTACAAATTTCAGACGTGCTGACTTGTATGTTGAATATGAAGGGAGAAAATTTGCATATAGAGAAACAATACTTGTGCAACATAGAAGGAGCAAGAAAAAAATCACTGTTCAAGATGTTAAGCCTTTTAAGTATGAAGAATTTGAATATTATTTCAAAAACACTTACTATTGTTTAAACCATGTGCTAGCTTGGGATTTTGAGGTTAGAATAGCCCCTAATTTGTTGGTGATGGTGGAAGATACACAAGAATATAATCGAAACATTGGTTTTGATTATGCTAATTTTGTTTCTCAATGAATGCATGAGGATTTTCTCAATTTTAAAAAGGAAGTTCTCCCTCTGTCTTTCCCCCATTGGTCCTTATTAATGCATATGCTCTTATGGGAAGGAGATTATGAGTGGAAAAGGAAATTAAATATAAAGATTAGGGACAGTGAAAACAAGGCTATCCCTATGCAAATGTGGACATACATTTGGGATTAGGATTGCTCCAATTCCAATTACATTTTGTTTACCAATGTTATAAGACATGGTATCATAGAGTCATTGGGTGTGGTGCCTAAATTTAGACTTTCTCTAGAGATTAGAATTGTTATGTGCCCAAAGGATGTACCAAGCTCAATATCAACACATAATGGGCTGACTAGTTTCTACATTCTAAATATACATTGATTAGGGTTTATGGAGCTAAGGTGGCACCCCATTGTTTACCCTTGTATGTCTCAAATAAATTGGCTTTCATGGAGCTCATATGGAAAATTGAT
>VDFB02188202.1:0-14503 GCA_007258455.2 Sequoia sempervirens | reverse complement strand
AAAATTCACATGGGGAAAGGAAATGCCTTGTCAAAAAAGAAAAGCCTTTAATAAGGTTGACCAAGGACACATGTCATAAAGGACATGGGGAAGAGAAAAGGAATTAAAAATTCCTTGGGGGATGGGAAGAATTGATTAAAGGGGGTGATTAGACAAGCTGATGAGGGGTTAGAGGAAGGTTAGGTGGCTAAGAGAGATTAGAGGCCAACTTGCAAAAGTTGGAGGATGTGACACATCCTAATCAAGGATTAGGCATGTGCACACCTTAATAATGAGATTAGAAGATGGATTAGGATAAGATAAAAATGATGGAGGATGTGACATGAAGGGAATTAAATAAATGGAATATTTATTTAATTCAATTGATGGAAGGAGGATTAAAGAGATAAGGTTTTATTGATTAAATACCTTAGGAATTTGGCAGAATTAAAGATATTAATTAAATAATAGTAGTATTATTTAATTAATGAAAATAAGACGAAAGGGGATGAATTTGGATAAATTAAGTGTCCAAATTTAGACATCTACAGTGTGCAATGAAGATAACTCCACTAGATCCTTCTTTGGAACTAGCCCCATCAAAACACATTTTCCATAGTTCACTTGCATCAGCTTGTTCCATAACCTCCTTTTCCATAGGTGTAGGTTTATCTTCTTCTTCTTGTAACTTCTCAACGCTGAAATTATCTGGACCAATGTCAACAAAATAAATTCTCTCCTCATGGACCATTTATTCAATCATGTGTGAAGCCCTTAGCTCCCTAACAAGGTTTATGTCCTTACCATCAATTGGGAAAGTAGCAAAAGACATGTCACACTGCATACTTCCCCTCATTGTAACACTCTATTTCCTTGACAAAAGCAACAAGTATAAAAGCTACATCTTTAATGATCCCAATATCATGGTACTTCTGTGGAATCTATAGCATAACACTTTCCATATGCTCTATTGATCTACAGTCCCATATCTTTCATGATATCTATAGGTATAATATTAGATGAATCCCTAGAATCAATCATACAATTCTTCACCAACTTGCTATCAATTATGAGGGCTACAAAAAATGGGTCCACCTAATTTTAGAACAAGTTGTAATGGTGGTACCCAAATAAATTTGAGGGATATCATTGATTAAACATATCCATCATTCAAATCATTCCTACTCACTTAAAGTGGAGTGGATACCTTCTTCTCTTCATAGGTTGTAGTTGTGCCATTGATGAGGGAAACTTCCTTTTGTTTTTGTTCAACAATTCTCATCATTTTAAGCAAGGGAACTATAAATTTTACTTGCGATAACAATTGAAACATATCCATAGAGGTGTATTTAGGAAGGTCACATGATGACATACCTTTCTCAATAGTATTTTTCCTCTATTTCTTAGATTTATCCTCAGTTCTTTTCTCATCACATTTATTTTCTTGCTCAATTTTTTGCTTCTGAGCCTTTGCCTTTATGGTTGGAGAAACAATGTGTTTATCAATCTTCACTATCTCAGGCTTCTTAGCCCATATTTTTGTACCCTTACTATCTTTAAATTTAGGTTCAGCTACCTTATTTTTTGATTGAGATCCCTTCTTGTCATTGTTCTTCTCTTTGATGAATAAGTTGTTGGAAGTTTGGGGAGATTATTGGAAGAATGACATTGATGATGTTGTTTGCCAACATGAGCATGGAAGGTACATAATGATGTGTTGTAGTGTTATCATTGATGTTAAGATTGTAACTTATGTGAAAATATTGGTTGTGGAATATTTTTATCATTTCTAATAAGTTTTTGAGTTGCTAAGGAAGACATTTTTTCATAGTGGTTTGATCCAGAAATATTAGTTGTGTTGGAAAGTGGTTGTGTCAATTCTGTTTATACAATGTTATAGAGAAATTTTTTGGGCTTGCACTATTTTTCAAATGAAGGTTTCAATTTGTGCTTCTAACGTATTTTTTTTGAGTGTTAGATGTATCTAATTCCAAGTTTTCATCATGTTTTGACATGTGGTTTGAGAGTTATGAGTAACATAGTTCAGTCTGGAAATAATAGTTGTTTTTTATACAGTATAGTTGTATGGGAGATTCCACACTTCTCCACAAATGAGTTTTTGGTTTTGTACTTTTGTAGATAAGTTTCCAAATGGAAATAGATCATGGATTCTAGTTGGCATTGACTTTTGAGGTCCACATGTTGAGATATGGATACATAGTTGAAGAATTTTTTAATTATGTCTCTAATGGTGCCGACCTAATATGTTTGAAGGTATGCGAAGGATAAATAATTATTGTGGTCTTATGTGGAATCTAATATAGGTCCATGCTGACCTATTTTAAGTTCTTTTAAGTTTTGAATCTTGGCACAGGATATGTATGAAATTTTTGGAGTTGACAAGTTATTTTTTGGGTGTCACGTCCAATTAGGCCAACCTAATCTAATTGATGTTAGAGTTGATGCAAATATATATGTTGGATCCTTTCAGTGTTTTGATGTATGGTATGTATATATGATGTGTGATGTGAAGATTCTATATGTGAATATTAAGTAGAATATTAATGATAGGGAGGCTACAGGAAGCAATCACTGATTCCTGGAAGCTGCAGGAATCAGTTACACTATTTTCAGATGCTGCAGGAACCAATCACAGATTCCTATGCTAGGCCTTGACATAGACCTCCTTGGTGAAATTTTTGTTCCACCCTAACCTATAGGAACTCTACCTTGTCTAAGTTCCCCTGGTTCTCCTGCCAACCTCACTATCTTGTCAAGTTTGCAACTACCAAACCAAATCTTGGTGCTATGACTCCTTTCTTTCTTAGCCTTTTATGCATCCAAAAGACTAATCCTCCCTCAATACATGAATGAATCTTGCAGGGGTGAGGGAATGTTTTCCAAAACTCCAAAACAACCTCCTAGGGTTTCTGGAACTTCACTTAGACTCCATCTTACCAACACTTGCATGAAGCCTATTCCATAGGTTTTGCTCTTGAGCCACTATTTGGTCTCTGAACAGGGGTAAATTGCTTTTTCCCTCCTAAACCCACCAAAGAAACATGGTTCTTGGCTTAGGAAATTTGTTTCCCTTGTCTACAGCTTCAATATTTCTAGGGTCTTGGCTCTGTCCAAGCCGTTCTTTGCCCTCATGCAAACACTACCCAGAAAACTAGGGTTTCTAACTGTCCAGAACCAGTTTTAGGACTGGTGAAAAGTTCTCCTCCTAAACGGATTGCTGGGCTCTCCTCCTTGGTACCACACGTGGCCAAGACCTTCCCCTAAATTCTCCAAAAATAATTTTTGAAAATCTTTTCTCCCCTGCAAGTTATCAATGCTGTTCTGCAGCCTTTCCTAGCCGGGCTCTTCACTGGCTCGCCTAGGGCAAGACTTTTCTCATAACTCCTGCAACCAAAGAAAACCTAACACCTACCACTAAAATATGTACAGATATGGAGCCTGACCATGTTCCCAACAATTCCATACTTCCAGGTACAGAGGGAATGCAGCCTAGAACTCCATTTTTACACAGTTCCAGTCAAAACAGCAAATAAGGGAAAAACACAGAATTTACAAGAATGTGTGAAAATGATGAAACAGCTATCAAATGTGCCTTAAAAAAACTTCTAGAGGCTTCTCTACATGCTAAAAAAACTTACAAAATGCCTCTTTTAATTCATTTAACTGCTGTCTTGCAAACAAGAACAGAAAAACACAGAAAATAAGACAAGAAAGTTGTTTTCTTTAATTTCTGGAAAAACAGTCCGTACAAAGAACTTCTAACCCACCAAAAAGGTCGTGGAATGCCTTAAATATTCCTTCCCAACAATTTAGGCTCTTGGGTCGAGGCTTAAATGACCTAAAAATGTCTTTTTGTAAAACCCGCTGTGTTTTCAGACATTTAACAATTTTTCACTATTTAACAAAGTGAGCCTCTAAACTCATTGGAAACTTGACACCCTCTTTTCCAAAGACCAAAAACAACCCTAAGCACCTAAAATAATGGTCAACATGACCTTATGATAGCACAACAAAATTAAAAACTCAAAAACAAAATAGTCCTTTGCCTGTGCTCCCTAATTAAAGTGATGTGAATACAAAGAAAATTGAAGTGTTAAATATGAATTAGATGAACTGTGTAAAATTAGTTTATTAAGCTTCATTGGAACTATATTTTATGCATATGAAAGATGCAATTGTAATAGTTCAAAATACACTGTGAGCCACCATCTCTCTTCAATATTTTTCTCTGTAGACATTGAGTCCACCTACAATGAGCACTTCTGTAAATATACTATAACCGGTTATAATATATTTTGAGCTAATCCTCATTGTGGTTTTTTCCATTTTGGGTTTTCCACATAAAAATTTTGGTGTTCATGTGTTATGTGATATTGTGAATGTTTCATGCTTTCTTTCTTCATTACCATTGAATATTATTTGGTGATTGGATATTTAATGTTTGAATGGTTTAAAAGAATATTGATTCACCCCCCTTTCCGTATTCTGGTTGTTCAACAATTGGTATCATAGCTTGGTTCCTTGAAAGAAGCTTAACTGCTTTGGGAAGGTCTTGGAGGTTGAACACATGGCTGATAGAATATTTCCTATTCCTCCAGAAGATATTCTAATAGTGTGAATCATAGAAGAAGATTGCATTCTTGACAAAGATGGAGAACAAGCAAAGTTTCCTTTTATTGTGCATTTTGCACACACACCTCACTGAAAGTAGGGACCCCCCCTTTTTTTTTGCTTTTCTCTCTCCGACTGCTCATTATCACTTCAAGGACTAGTCATAATTTGTACTTACTAGGTTTGCAAAGGTTTACCCTTTGGGGAGTGACTTCAATCTGCATTTAGGTTCCAAGGTCATTTTCCTTGTCCATGTGGTGATTTACTAATAGATTCAACTCTTAATCTTTTAGCCTTGGCCTTTGCATGATGGTTTCCTCGCATACCAAGTTGATTTTCATTTAAAAGTGTAATATTTAGCTTTTGCAGAAAATTTGTGTAGGGATGTCATTGTAGAATACCATTTGCAGAATTTTGGGAAACTAGCATCAGAGCCTCTAGCTTCCACATTGCTCTGACTCACAAGTCTCCAGCTTCTACAATCATATTTTTCACAATTCTAAAAAATGGAAAAATCATCAAGTACTAAGCTTAGATGCCCTTCATATCCATTTCCCCACATGCTCAAATAGATAAATCCAAAAATAACTAAGTGTTGGGCCTTTGTGGGTTTTTGTTGCCTTGGCACCGACTCATCTAGCTTCCACATTGCTCGGGATCGCAATCGTTTGGCTTCCACATTGCTCTAGCCCACAGGTCTCCAACTTCTATTGTGGTCAAGCCCGTAGTGGTCCAATTCCCTCAAAAGCATAAATTTCACTCACCGACGCCATGCTTACTAGCTTCCACATTGCTTCAGCCTGCAAGCGTATAGCTTTCGCATTGCTCCAACCCATGAGCTTCGGCTTCCACATTGCTCCATCCCGCAAACCTTCAATCCCCTCAAAAGTTAATTTCTTGAAATAGAAAATTTTCTGAAATGGAAAGTTCCCCAAAATAGAAATTTTCCAAAAATAGAAATTTTTCCCAAAATAATGTCCCTTGAAATGGAAAATTTCCTAAACTGGAAATTATTTTGAAAAATGAAATTTTCTTGATGGACTATAAATTGATAAATTTTAATACTTTAAATAAGCAAAATTTATCATTTTTGGAGGTTTAAATTATGATATTTTATGACACAAGTGCTTCTCAGGATGCTTGGAGGGATAAAGGATCAATTCATTAAAGGACCGACATATGAAATTGTGTCATATATTGAAGGGATCTATAATTTAATTGAATAGTCAAGATGAACCTACATATGGATTCGTACAAGGCTTTATTCACCAACAAGAAGATTTTAATCTAAAATTAATAAGCAAATATCAATATTTAATGTAAATCTACATGAGGATTCGTGTCTAATAGCTAGAAAAGTATTTGAAAGGGGGCAACTAAGGAGGTTGTTTTATTTCTTCAAAATGGAATTTTTTCCTAAAATAGAATTTTTCCAAAATGGAAAATTTCCCAAAATGAAAAGGGAAAATTTCCCGAAATGGATTTTTTTTTGAAAATGAAATTTTCTTGATGGATTATAAATTAATAAATTTAATATTTTAAATAAGGGAAATTTATCATTTCTAGATGTTTAAATTATGATATTTTATAACACAGGTGCTTCTCAAGATGCTTGGAGGGATAAAGGATCAATTCATTAAAGGATAGACATATGAAACCGTGTCATATATTGAAGGGAGTTGTAATTTGAATAGTCAATATGAACCTACATATGGATTCATGCAAGGCCTTATTCACCAATGAGATTTCAAACTAAAATTAAATAAAAAATATCAATATTTAATGCAAATTTGCATGAGAATCTATTCCTAATAGCTAGAAAAGTATTTTAAAGGGGACAACTAAGGAGGTTGTTTTATTTCTCCAAAAAGAAGTTGATAATCAAAACCAAGGAGGGGATGTTTGTTTCTCCTTGGTTCAAATTTGTAACGAAATTTCTTGATTGGATTCAAAAGAGGCATGTGTTGTCAAAACCTAATGTACTTCAAATATCAAATGTTGATGTAATCTAGGCCCTTCAATTGAATACAATCTTGTCCATTGATTTGAAATGTAACATCTATAAAAGGCCTATGCCTACTCACTTGTAAAGTAGATTTTAGGAGAATTCAACAATAGGAGTAGAATAGTAGGAAAGTAGGAGAGGAGGGGACTAGAAATTGTTAAGCAAATGCTAGAGAAATTAATACAGTTAGGTCATTGATTTGGTGAATTTGTGTGTTAAGATTGAAAGTGTTACAGTTTCTTGCTCCTTATTCTCAAATGTTAGTGTTAGTTCTTTCATAATAATGGTGAAATGTCAATGATGTTTAGATGAATATATTGCTCATAACTTTTCTAATTCACTAATTGTAAGTTACTTTGTAATGTTAGTTTGAGCAAAAAAATTGCACTAAGTTAAATTGTGAATATTTGTCCATGTCATGCCAACAATTGGGCATATGAATGAGTGTTCATAGTCTGAAAATCCTTTGGTTTCCTTTGAAGATTGCACCATTTTTGTGCAGTTGTAGGCCTATCCCTGATCAAGTAGGAATAGGTTTCATCAGGATTTTTCCATCTGCAACATTAGCCATTATTACGATTGATCATAGGTGTTAAATTAGGATCTCTCTCAACCCTGTATATTTTGATCAATTTTAGGAGAATAGCATCACCACATTGTCACATTTGATGATAAAGGTCATTTTTAGATTCTAGATCTAGAAAAATAGTCCTAGTCTTCATAATTTTTAAAACCTCATTGCAGTCCCATAGGCTTCTAGTCTTTATCACCATAAATTCCTTTTTGTGATTACTAACAAATCACATCAACAATAGAGCTATTTTTTGCATTGTTAAGACCTAACATTCAAAACCTTGAGGTTATTTTATGAAGTTTTCTATAGAAAGTTACCATTCAAGAGAGATAGAACACTTGTGTTTTATCTGTGTTGTGTAGTGCTAAAATACTCATCAACACCCTTGAAGATCTTGAAAATGTTGAAGATCTTGAAAATATTGAAGATGAAAATAGATATCTAAAAGAAAATATCAAAGAATCAAATAGATGCATAACAAAATTGAGAGAGAAAATCAAGAAGTTCAAAGAAAACCATAAAGAATTCAATGAGCAATTGAAGCAAGCAAATGAATCCATCGCTAGTCTGAAAGTGAAAGTTGAAGAAAAGAAAAGAATTGAAGGATCCTTGAATGCAATGGTGAAAAGAAAATCTGAGGAATGTACAAGGCTTGAACAAGTTGTAAATCTGATATCAGATTTGGAGAAACCAAGGAGTCATGAAGACAAGTTCAAAATGAGTGCTACAAAGCTTGATGAGATGATTACAAACTAGAAAGGTTCTAAAGAAAAAGGTGGATTAGGGTTTGAGATTGATGAATGAGCATCATCACCTCTAAATTTTTCTTTGCATTATTTTCTTTTACTTTGGTATTTTAGTTTTCTAGTATTCGGTTTTTGGATTTGAAATTTGGGGCAGTTTTTCTGAAGGTGATGTTGATCTTTTTCACATTTTGAAAGTATTAAAACTATTATTTTTGAAGACAACATGGGGGTGGAAGGCATATTAAATATGTAAAATAAAAATAAAGTAAAAAAATTCCCATACTCGTGTTAGAAAGAGGCAAGTGATATATGCTAAAATGATGAAGCTTCATAGGCCCGCGTAGGAAGGCATGAAAAGAGAATCGAAGTCATTTGGAAAAAAAGATTATAGCTTTTAGTTTTAAAGGGAGAAACCCACAAAATGAATGGGGATCAACAAGGAAAGTGTGTAGAAGGTGGGTTTGTGGTGTAGGGCACCTTCAATTTTGGCAATTTTAGCTTGTACATAGTACCTAGGTGCGGTAAAGTTTTTTTTAATGAAATAAGGTCAAAAATGACCATGCACATGTTGTAAGGGATGGTGTTTAGAAGTTCTTGGGGGTAGATTCATGTTGGAGTCACAATTTTATTCTTATGATAATGTTTCTATTGTGCATTCATGGGAAATCTTGTAAAAATCTAAAGCTGAATAGTCACCATTCTAAATGGAGGTTATGAACCATTGATAGAAGTTGAAAGGGTGTTAAAAATCATGTAGAAACTCTCGAGAAGGGTTGGAAAAAATGATGGTGAAGATTAAATAAAAAGCAGTGCTCTATTTTTTAATATTTTCTTTGAATTTTCGTGTTCTTTTGTCTATTTTACTACTGCACTAGCCCATATAGTCACCATTCAATGCAATATTGATACCAAATGAAACTAGTTCATTTTAGCTTTAATTTGAGTCAAGTTGGAGTGATTTCCATTTGGGAACAAGAGAGAACAAGACAAATTTTTGTGAGTTGTTCTCTAGTTAGGGTTTATAGGGTTTTTATAGAAAATGAAGCTTTAAAGGCCATTCCACCTCACTGTGATTGAATAACCTTGTGGAATGGGAATGTTAGATGCTAGAGTAGGTGTTTTATGTTTGTTTGGTAGGGTGGTAAGAAGGAGGATGGACTATCATGTGCACAAGGTCTATAAAATTGACTTCCAAACATGAATCCTCTGGATATTGATAACAACAGTGGAAAAATGGATTGTTTGGTGAAAAAAGGGGTAGAAATGTTGATTTAGTGGCAGACCAAAGGTGTGCATGAAGGTTTCAAGGCCTATAGCAATGTGTTTAGTAGCTTTCCTTTGGAAGGGAGGCCTAATTAGGCCATAAATCAACATTGAGAGGTAGATTGGTTTGAGTTATTCCATAGCAACACTTTCAGTGGGTTTGGTATGTTGTAAGGCTAATTGTTGGGACCTTGAAATAATGAGCATTAGGTGATGATAGGTAGTTTAGGGGAAGATATAGTTGGATAAGTGTGTCTAGAGCCCTAATTGTGTATAGGCAAGGTAATTTAGTTAGAAAGCCATCAAAAGGTGTTAGAGACCTATGAATTAGTTGAAGAATAGTTTATTGGAGTTATTACCACTTTTTCTTGCATCAGGTGGTATCAAAGCTTAGGCTCTAGATCCATTATTAAAGGAATTTAGAGTTTTTAAGAGAAAGGGCACAAAGAGTCATACAAAATGCCTCCAAAGATGGGTAGCACAGTAGTTGCTAAGCAAATCAGAGCCTTGAGCGAAAGAATGGAAGCACTAGAGAGGAAGGAAAAGAGAGGTAAGGATATTTTTGAGGCAAGTGACCCTGAAGATGAGGGTGAAGAGGAAAACCCTCAAGAAAAACACTAAGAGGAGTTGGGGACTGAAGAGAAGAAGTTCTTGCAAGTGCTTAAGGCTATAATAGGTGAGGCTCAGGAGGTGAAGATTGAGATTCCAATGTATGGAGGCAAGATGGATGGAGAAGAAGTCATAGAGTGGATTGATGCTCTAGATAACTACTTTGAGTTCAAGGAGATACCTGAAGACAAGAAAGTTAAATTTGCTAAGACAAAACTAAAGGGACCAGCTCTAACCTGGTGGAACTACATTCAAGAAGAGAGGATAAAGAAGCTCAAGCCCAAGATTACGTCTTGGGATTGGATGGTGCAGAAGATCAAGAGACAATTCTTACAAGCTGACTATGAAATATAGGTTTATAGAAGGCTACGAAGTTTGAAACAAAAAGAGATGGATGTAGCTGCCTATACTGAAGAATTTCATAAATTGACTATAAGGTCAGGGCATATATGGAGAATGAGAAGGATAGAGCAGCTAGATATTTGAATGGACTAAGGCCTGTAATTCAAGATGAAATGAATTTGATTACTCCTAGATTAGTAGAGGAGTGTTTCCAAATGGCTAAAAAAGATGAGAATAAGATAAAGAAGAGGACAGAAAAAAAATCTAGGGGTAGAGGTAAGAATTTTAGGGGCAGAGGTAACTCTAGAGGAAGAGGTTTCCAAAAGGCACCAAATGAACAAGGGACTACTCAAGAGCCAAGTGGAGAAGCAAGGGGAACTTTCAGAGGAAGAAGGCCAGGAGGTAGGGGGAGATTTAATGGAACAACAAAAGGCTCTAATGCTTTTTCCAGAAGGTGTTTTGATTGTAATCAATATGGGCACCCTACATGGAAGTGTCCAAATAAACAAGGCACAAGTTATCAAAGCGAAGAAAGGAGAACTCAGCTTGTTCATGAAGAAGAAGAGGCAAAAAGTGTGAGCTCATGTGTGGCCCCTTCAACTCTCTGTGCCAAACCAAAATTGGGGGAGACTTTGATGATTAGGAGGACATTGATTAAAGTGCCAACCTCAAAGGAGCCACCTTAAAGGAAAGCTTTGTTTAGGACAACTTGTAAAGTCCAAGGAAAGGAATGTAAGGTTATTGTTGAATCTGGCTCTATGAACAATATAGTATCTTTAGAAATGGTAGAGAAGCTTAGATTGAAGAGAATACCCCACTCTAATCCATACAAAATCTCATGGTTGAACAAAGGTCAGCAAGTTCTTGTTAATGAGCATGCTTATGTAGAATTCTCAATAGGGCCTTATAAAGACAAGATACTTTGTGATATTGTGCCCATGGATGTGTGCCACCTACTTCTTGGTAGGCCTTGGTAATATGACCAGAAGGCACAACATGATGGATTTAGAAATGAATATCATATTGAAAAAGAAGGTATGCAGATCAGATTAGAACCTATACAAGAATATGAGCAAACAGTCCATGAAGGACCTAGTGTGATGATAGTGAAAGAGAAGGTGATTCTAAAGGACTTGGATGAAGAGGAGGTTGGGTTTTTCATTATTGGGAAACCAATCTCTGAGGTAGCAATAGATGCCAAAATAGAAGAAATTCCAAATGAGGTTCAGACCTTACATGACAAGTATGAAAACACAGTGGTGAAGGAGTTTCCAAGTTTATTGCCTCCAATCCATGATGTAAGTCATCATATTGATCTAGTCCCTAGTGCAAGCCTTCCTAATAAGGAATCCTACAAAATGAAACCTCAAAAAAATGAGGAAATCAAAAAGCAAGTGCGAGAGCTATTAGATAAGGGTTTGGTAAGAAAGAGCCTCAACCCATGTGTTGTACCAACTGTTTTGGCACCCAAAAAGGATGGTGAATGGAGACTTTCCACAAATTCAAGAGCTATCAATAAGATAACTATTAGGTATAGGTTCCCTATACCCCGGATGGAAGACCTTATGGATAGTTTATCAGGGGAAAATTACTTTTCTAAGATAGATTTGAAAAGTGGCTATCACCAAATAAGGATTAGATAGGGTGATGAATGGAAAATATCTTTCAAAACCAATGAGGGCCTCTATGAGTGGATGGTAATGCCGTTTGGGCTATCTAATGCTCCTAGCACATTGACGAGACTCATGAATGAAGTGTTAAAATATTTCATTAACAAATTTGTAGTGGTATATCTAGATGACCTCTTGGTATTCAGCAAGACAAGGGAAGACCACTTGGAACACTTGGATAGATTTTTAGGAAAGCTACATGAAGAAAAGCTCATGATCAACCTTAAGAAGTGTGAATGGATGAAACAAGAGTTGATATATTTGGGTTTTGTGATCTCAAGAGGAACCTTGAAGATGGACCCCAAGAAGGTTGAATCCATTCTCAATTGGCCAACATCAAAAACAATTGGAGAAGTCAAAAGTTTCCATGGCCTAGCAAGCTTCTACTAGAAGTTCATAAGGGTATTAGTCACACAGTTGCACCTATGATAGATACCATTAAATGAGACAAAAGGAGCAGGTTTCAGCAGACAAAGCGGGATGACCATACCTTTGAATACCTCAAACAAAAGGTAGCACAACAACCAATACTTACCTTGCTTGATTTTTCTAAGGTGTTTACCATAGAGTGTGATGCTATTAATGTGGCCATAGGGGCAGTGTTAAGTCAGGAGGGAAGACCTATTGCATTCTTTAGTGAAAAATTGAATGAGGCAAAGAGGAAATACTCATCATATGATTTGGAAATGTATGCTATGGTGCAAGCACTTAAAAAATGGAGGCACTATCTATTACCCAAGGAATTTGTGGTGTTCACAGACAATCATGCTCTGAGTTTTCTGAATAGTCAAGAGAAATTGAGCCATAGACACATTAAATGGGTGGAATACCTACAAGCTTACACATTTTCCATAAAGCATAAGAAGGGACAGGCCAACAAGGTGGCATATTCTCTGAGTAGGAGGGCAGTATTACTACAAGAGGTGCAATTGCAAAGTGTAGGTGTGGACTCACTCAAAGGTATGTATAAATCTGATGAAGACTTCCATGATGAATTTTCTATTTGTGATCAGTCCCAAGGTTCATTTCATAAAGAATATGGAGATTATGTGTTGCAAGATGGATTACTCTTTAGGGGAGCTCAGCTATGTATCCCTAAGTGTTCTATGAGGGAGAATTTAGTTAGAGAGAAGCATAGTGGGAGCTTAGGAGGACATTTTGGTTATGACAAGACTTTAGATCAGATAAAAATATTTTACTACTGGCCTAAGATGCATTTGGATGTCAAAAAGTATGTAGAAGGATGTGCCATATGTCAAAGAGCAAAAGGGACAAGCTCCAATGTTGTTTTGTATCAGACTTTATCCATACCAAGCAGACCATGAGAAGCAATAATCATGGATTTTTTCTTGGTACTGCCAAGAACTTCAAGAAGATATGATAGTGTGTATGTGGTGGTAGATAGGTTTAGTAATATGGCACGCTTCATTTCTTGTAAATCAACCAATGATGCATCACACATTGCAAACCTATTCTTTAAGGAGATTGTTAGGATACATGAGCTGCCATTATCAATAGTATCTGACAGAGATGCAAAGTTCATCGACCATTTTTAGAGAACATTATGGAGAAAGTTAGGAAATAATTTAACTTTCAGAGCTGCCTATCATCCTCAAACTGATAGGAAAACTGAGGTTGTTAATAGGTCATTGGGAAATCTATTGAGGTGTTTAACTAAAGAACATAATCAATCATGGGACTTGATTTTATCACAGCTAGAGTATGCTTATAATGACTCAATCAATCAGAGTATTGGTAAAAGTCCATTTGAGGTTGTCTATGGAATGCATCCAAGGGGTGTTTGGGAGTTAAGATACCTAAGTGGAATGGATAAAAGGAGTGCTCAAGGATAATATTTTGTTGTGGCAATGCATGACATACACAAACAGGTCAAGGAGACACTTGAGAATAATGTAGGTAGATACAAGGAGAGGGAAAACTTGAAAAGAAGAGATGTATAGTTCAAGGTGGGTGATCTAGTGTGGGAACATTTGAGAAATGAGAGACTGCCTAAGGGCAAGTATAGAAAAATAATGATGAAGAAGATAGGACCCTGCAAGGTGGTCCATAAATATGGAAACAATGCCTATGAGATTGAACTCCCACAAGGAGTTGCCATCTCACCAATTTTTAATGTGACTGACTTATATCCCTTCAAGGGATCTATTTTTGTAGGTACAAGAGTAGGTTAACCTGAATGTGATGAGGGAGAGTGGATCAAGGATCTTCCACCCACTCAACCTATGAAGCTTGAAACAATTTTGGATTCAAGGGAGGTAAAGAGCACAAGGAGGAAAGTATATATTGAACACCTACTCAAATGGATTGGGTTACCAGAAGAAGATAACACTTGGATGTCTAAAGAAGACATAGAGAAGCATGGTACATCATTCAAAGACCTCCTTTCATCTGGAGGATGAAACTTTTCCTCCTTGGTTGTACGGTGCAGGGTACCTTCAATTTTGGCAATTTTGGCTTGTACATAGCACCTAGGTGGGGTAAAGTTCTTTTTAATGAAATAAGGTCAAAAATGACCATGCACATGTTGTAAGGGATGGTTTTTAGAAGTCTTGGGGGGTAGAGTCATGTTGGTGTCAATTTTATTCTTATGATAATGTTTCTATTGTACATTCATGGGAAATCTTGTAAAAATCTGAAGCTGAATAGTCACCATTCTAAATGG
>VDFB02188201.1:0-34389 GCA_007258455.2 Sequoia sempervirens | reverse complement strand
ATATATATATGATAGACCTTGAGGCTACTGCATTGTACCACATACTTTAGTAGTGTCAAAATAGAAATAAATTGTGATGAAGTTCAATACAGTAAAACAAGAGAGCAAGTTGTAGTTGTTTGACTAATCTATATTCATTTTGTGAAAGAAGATTTATACAACCCTGACATTTAGATACTTCTCTTTTAGCTTAATATGAATATTTTGATTATGATATTTATTGTCAATATTAAGGATAAATATTAACAATTATATACTTAAAATACATGTCCAATATCCAAAGGTCCAATACATATTTCATAATCTATTTCTTCATTTTCCATTCGATGGAGTCTAAATATAATTAAATATAACTACCTGATGCTTGATCATAAAATGAAACATAGTCTCAATGAATAGCTAAAATTTCTCTTGTGTAATGGACATACCCAAAACAATCTATGTGAAAAGGGAAAGCTAGTATCAAAGTGTTCCATAATAAATCAAATGAAACAATTAATTAAATGTACTAACCACCCACTTTTCTTTTCAAATTTACCCTTTTATTTGCAACATCATTACATGGAATTCCCCCTAACAAATTTATTAGCCTAATCTCTTCTTCATATTTAAACAATATTGGTTCATGCATGCAATTTTATTCCTTGATATTATATCTCCACCAAAAGCTTTTAGCATAAGGGAGTAAGAGAGCAATGAAAATACATAATTATAAACTGAGGATACTCAACTATGACTCTATAGATGATAATCTACCCACAGTTTTTTCTAAAGTATACTTTGTCTTAGTCGACAACGGTTTTGACCACAAAAATATTAAAGATGAGTTCATATAGATCTTACAAACATGACTACATAGTTATCTCATAGTTCACCATTAAAGCATTAAATTCATAAACCTCAAATTACTAAAGTTATTATACCTCGATCGTTATATAATAGACATATTGATAAGATTAGTATGTCTGCAACAAGGAGTAATAAGGATATTTCCTCGATATTCATTAAGTCGAGAGGCTTCTTACACTCACATCAATGAGTATGTGTACATTTTTATTCTCCCCATTTAAATTGACATCTATTAACCCATCGCAAAGTATCAATAAATTTATGCTTTTAAATAAGATTTTAAAGCAGTTTACGTACTGCAAAAATTTCCTTATTTTAGACAAGATAATCTTGAATATTTTTTTAATATCTATTTAGAATTTTTATTTAATTGTAATATTATATTTAAGAATTTTTTTTATATGTAAGCTTTAAATGCATGCATTATTATCATCTTTTTATAGTTTTACTATATATGAAAATTTTAAGGAAATACATAATATAGTATTCTAATTTATAATAGTAATATATATCATTTTATAATATTTGTTATGAAAATACATATTAATTTATAATAGTTTTTCCGGTATTGGCATGGTGTGATGGTTTATTGGTGGCATTGTTGTTCTTGCCACCGAGGTTCAAACCCCATTGGGGTGGTATTGTTGAATGGTTGTATCCAGTTCATAGCTCTAGTCAAAAGCGTTTACCCCTTGAATAGAAAAAATTATAATATTTTCAAAAAACTAAAATATACATCTTTAGAATATACATGATTTTTGATTTATAATATTTGTTATGGAAATACATATTAATTTACAATATTTTCACGCTTATATAATTTTTAAAAGATTTTTAACAAGATTATCTTGAATATCTAATACAAAATAAATAAATAAATACAATATTATATATATAGGATGATAATAATGAATACTTTGCATTTAAGTTGACATTCAAATGACATGCAAAACTTGAGTATATTTTATTATTATTATTATTATAAATAATAATAATTGGTTTTTATTTAATTTCAATATATATTGAAATCAATATATATCATTGTTTGGCGATGGAGATACAAGAAACTTCTGCTTTATTTTTACAACTGTTTTAAAACTATTATTTTTAGTTTTAAAGCTGTTATTTTTATTTTATATGGAGTCACTACCATGTGTATTACTATATAATGCACAAACCAAAAAAAATATTCACTCACATCAATGAGTATGTGTACATTTTTATTCTCCCCATTTAAATTGACATATTGAATGATTTGAGATCTAAGCCATGTACATTGAAGACCCCTCCACTGAGTAAAGGGACCAATGTACTGCAATATGCAAATAGATATGCCCTCAACTCTGCATTTGTCAAAGGTGGTGCTTCTTTCTTACCTTAGATAGATTTAAGAGGCCCTCCAAGATATACACTGAAAGCCTCTTGCGGTCAAGCTTACATTTGCAAAGATTGTGGGTATTTGATATACACTTACAATTATTTATGTGTTTGAATTGTTTTATGATTAATGTTCTGTTTTGTTTTATTTTCTAATTTGGATTTGGGTACTTTCGATGAAGGTATATTTACAATGATTAGACAACATTTGAGAAACTGGCTGATAATTACTTCTGCCCTGGTGAGTCTTCTTTTTTCCATTATGTTGATAGCTTGAATTTTTAAGATAAGTTATATTTATCTTGTGTCCTATTCAGTCCTCTTAATTAGCCATTTTTATGTGCATTTGCTCTTGTAAGAACCCATGGGAAAGCATATATGATGACAGTTTTATTTATTGCTATATTTGTCATGATGGAGTGAATTGCTCCTTTTTTGGTGATGTTAAGCCTGAAGCATGACATTATGAATTCCTTCCTTTACCATGTTATTGAGTTTGTCAAATAATTTTGCATTGCATTTGGCACTTCTGGAGATACTTCTAAGATTTACCTAAATTTTAATGAACTCCTAGATGAGGGCTCAAAGAACAAAGGTAAGATGATTCCTCTTTCTTTTCAGGTCATCATTAGAAGGGATTATAATGAGAGGGTTTCCAATTACATGTATTCCTGTTGAAGATCCACTTTGTGAATCCTAAGCTTTTAGAGGTGAAATGTTATCATATTGGCCTTGCATGGCAGTAGGATGGTTTATAGCAATCATCATGAATGGGGCAGTAGCTTAGTAGTTTATCAGCACCGGTTGGGTTGCGTCTACCTCTTGCTGGGCTAGGAAGAACCGTTCCTTATCGACAACACACTTGGTAACATTTTTGTTGTTTGTTTCCTTCTTAGTGAGTTGTATTCCTAGAAAGAGTTTTTAATTATTTGTCGATGGTGAGAGTGCAGTGTTCAAGTACAATCTGAGCGAGGATTCGGGAAATTTCCACCCCATTAAGCTACCAGCTAAAGATGAAACCAGAGATAGAAGACCAATGTATTATTTCCAACATTCATAAGTACTCTCTCAAGTTGTCTGCTACATTTAAATGGTATGATCGGTTCTACAGTGAACGAGAGAGGCAGTGTAGTGGAAAATGAATTAACTGTATCCGTGAATGAATTAAGTTCATTCTTGCTTTATCTCCGAAAGAAATGCATGAAGTAAATGCTTGAAATTGAATCTACTCCTCGAATTTTGTGCAATCTTGCATATGCTTGCTCAGACATAGTTGGAAATTTATATTTGAATGTGTGAATGCATATACATATATTTAGAATTGATTATATAAACTTTTGTTGTGAAAAGGAAGGGAACTTTATTCAATAGATTAAAAGATCAATTCAAGTTGTGGTATCGATGTTTTGTATTCAGTTTAGATTTTCTTAGAGTACAAAAAATCATCGATATTATTCTTATGCATGGAGAATTTTGAGCTTTGCAATTGTGACTAGTGTGAAAGCATCATTCACAAGTGGCTTTTGTGGATTTCTTTATCAAGTGTGAAATGAAAAGTAGTTGCATTCAGATGGAGGTTTCCGAGTCTATCTTTTCATGTGTTACACTTAAATCTCTAGCTCTCAAGAATTTTAAGATGAGAAAAGGGTTTCTCGCAACTTGTAACATGTTATCTTGAACACTTTTGGCTAAGTGAGAAGGCATTTGATTTGAATACCTCTTTCATTCATATTGGTTCTTTTCTTTTTGATTTAGTAGAAAGTGATTTCATCATTAGTAATTAGATATGACAAGATTTGTGAAGCATCAAAATATATGATTTGTTTTTATATACTTTCTCTATAATGCTTATTTATTATTTCTTTTAGATTTGTTTGAATTATGCTTGAACTTCCTTCTTATTTGTCATTGTTCTTTTTAAATCCTATAGATCAATTTTAAATTATTTTTTAATGAAATAAAATCTCTTTAATATAAATTAAATTAGTATAATCAACTTTGACTCTATTAAAACCTAAATTATTTAACTTATAATAAATTTATTATTATAATAAAGCTTAGTGTTATTATTATTAAGACTGTAAATAAATATTAATAATTATAATTAATTAAATTATAGTAATTATTATTTATATAAAATACGTGGAAAGTTATATATATTATATAAAATAGGTGCCTCGATAATGATAACTCTCGGCATATTTTTTATATATTAATATTTAATATATGTATGCTAGTAAATATTCCACTTATTTAAAGAATATAAATTTACTGGTTATTGATAAGGATATTCTGCTCAATAATTCAAATAATGTAGAAGAGTAATAAGCATTATGATTTTAGCTACATATTCTAATGTCGAAATATTAGCCTGATATCTTTTAAGATATTCTAATCTTACCTACAGTACTCTTTGTCCTATATGTGATTTATCTTGACGTCTGTAAACACCTACTGTCTCGCATTGGCGCCATGATTCAAAATGAGGACGTGCGCCAGCTCAAGTGCAGAATGTAACGGATGTCATTGAATGGTGACTCTTGCATGTTCAGCATTTCGTAACGGAAACTCTTGCATGTTCAACATTTTGTAAAAAAATCTCTTCCACTCGCAGCATAATAAAACACCGTAATTGAAAAGAGATGCGCTTTCTGATCATTTTGAAAAGATTTGTATAAGGAAAGAGATGCGCTTTCTGCTCTAAAAATAACTTTAGACTGTTAGATTGTGATTGAGAATGGGAGAATAGAGATTTCAATTGCTGCTGGCAAGGTTGGTGCAAAGGGATTGGGAGAGAGGAGTTTAGATTGTGGAATCAGAGTATGTATCGCTGCTATGAGACTGTTAGATTGTGATTTATACTGTACTGCAATTTAAGTTTCTTCGTTAGCCTCCTTATATCTTCCTAAGATCTAACTATCGTATTTTCTTGAAAATTTCTGTTGAATATTTCACATGCCACGTCTATGCACATTGCTTGACAGTTTGTAAAACCTTTGGAAATTCACAGCATCTCAATACAAACTTGCGATATTTCGTTTTCTTCGATTAGGATTCAATAGGCTACGAGCACAGGAAATGATGTTTTAGCCATAGAATAAGTTAGATATCTTTTTTTTGATATTGTCGTTAAATCATTTTGCTTCAGTCTGAACCTTCATTATGTTTGGCCTTCATATTGGAATCTTCTAACGATTATTGTACTTCTGGATTGTGCCTCTTTGTGCTTCTGGGTTGTGCTTAGCTTGAAGCCCTTTTATCTTCTCGTGAAACAGAGTAAGCATACATGCAGGGTTTGGCAAAGGTTTTCAGAGGTTGAATTCCATCATTTCTGCATCTGCATATGCATTGTATTGTGATGAAGGTTGCATTTCTACTTGATTGTGCCTCTCCTCCATACAACACTCCCATATCCATCATATTCATTCCACATTCTGCTGTCGCCCCTTCCACTGTTGCTTGCTCTGTCAGCTATCATTGCCCATGTTCATTCATATCATATAACTATCCTTGTTTCAAAAATCAATATAAAAATTGCATATTCTGTCTAGTGCATACTAGTCGGCAAATTAGCTGACTCTCTTGGTCCTCGCGTTGCCTCTCCTATGCAATAAACAATACACCTGTTTAACACCCGTAATGGAATTCAAATTGCATACATAATTATGGGGAAAAAAGAAAATCCTACTATCTTTCTTCGCAGATTATCTACTTGATGCCACACTTAGAATCTGTTTTCATTCAAATATTACAATCGAAAAAACATATGAGCTCAATAATTTCTACATCTACTGAAAATATAAATATGCATGGAGAAATGGTAAGCATTAGGGGAAAGGATCTGGAGGTGTCCACTCTAACTTCGTGCATTTTAAATGGTATATCGGATTTCAATGATTTTTTTGGACTTTTTTATATATGATTTAAGAATCTAAAACTCTGCTATGTATGCTTGCTCTGTTTCCAAGCTCAACTCTGGCATCAGTAGGAGGGATGTCAACCGTTGGTTTGGGCAGTCCACCGGCATTATGCCTTAACTCAACCTCTGAAAACCTTTGCCGAACCCTGTTGTGCTCTTGTCGTGCCATTCTTCTATTCATGAGACAAATTTCTGCCTATTTCATTCGTTGTTTTCTTCTCTTTTTTGCCTGCCAGAAATGTTATCTGGCAATCCGATATGAATGAAAAAATTAAAGGATAGGACAAGGATATTTAGACATGCGTAGAATCCTATAAACTTGCTATTATGGATCATTGTGTATTTTTCCCAAGAGATAATAAAACCGATTGTACATCACCCCTTTTGAGAAGCCATCAAAATATGGAATAGACAATAGAGGCAGATCTTCTGCACAAATTGTCCTACCAATCAGCAGAAGAACAGACCCTGATGGCACTTCATCTTAAAATTGTGCATGTGCTGCTTCACCAACCTTTCATTTTAATGATCTTGAATATCGACGGTGCATTATTGCTTTATTTACTACAATTGTCATCTTATGTGGGATTAGTCTGCTACATATGTTACCCTACCATTTGTGGTGCTGTGACTTTGACCATCACTATAGCCTTCTATTTGAATGCACAACAATTTTGTCAGAGCCCAGATAAATTTTATTTTGTTAGCTGGTGAGTTTGGAGGCTAAACTTTGCTGAAGAATGTTCAAAAATTTAAATTCGCCAGATTGTATATATCTCACTGCATTTCTTATGCATGTAATATATTGATGTTGATTTTATTTTAGTTAAAATGGGTGAAAAAAGAAAAAGTAGATCTTTAATTAAATAAATATCATTATTATTATTAGTATTTGTCCTTAGAGGGAGTACTGTTGCAATGGATTTTGCTTTAGTTTAGTTGATCTGTTAATTATAAATTTTTTTAATCAATTATAAATTAGAATTTTAAGTTGTATGAGAAAAACATTATTTATCCTAAAATTAATATGCAATTTTTTTAATATTATAATTTTTCTTAAATATTTTACATCAATATGATTGGTTCATAAAATTTGAGTGTTATTGGCGGATTTCTTGGGCCAGGTTGAAGAGGTGTAAAAAAACCGTTTTCTTTGCAGGGATAAGGAACCCGTGAAAGAAATCCCTTCATTGTAGCGATAACAAATCCGTGGATGAAATTTCTTTTTTTTTCAGGGATTTAGACGCGTGAAATCTACATGCAGTAAAAATCTTTTGCAAGGTGATTAAATATAGTTTTTTCTTTTTATTTAAAGCTTGCTGTTTCAAGGTTTTTTCTTTAAATCCATAGAACTGAGAAATTTACTGTCAATAAATAGCTTATAGCGGTTGGTTTTGCTCTTATGGACAACCTTCTGCAACTGAATCAGGTATTTATTTAGTTTCTTGTCTATATGTCCTAGTGTTGATATCCTAAAATTTGGGCTCACCAGAAGACTTAAAAAAAGAAATCTGAATTGTAGATGAAAGTGTAACCTGTTGCTGAGAAATCTATTTCTATCGTTCTGTCAATTGAGAGTCTTGGATACACGAGGTCAAGGACTATGATGAAATTGTAAGCCTTTAATGTCATGTGCAGCTATTTTTGTTGTGTGATACTTTTCTGCAAACGAAATATTACCCAAGTCACTTTAATCACTTGTGGACAGATGGGTGTCCCCTGTTACAATATATCCGTCTTCAATATTCTGTTCCATCCAAAAAAGTATCATTTAGTGACTTCAATACTCTCTTCCTATATTTTGTTTTTATTTTTTTGTCTATATATCTGTCTTTTCAAGTTACAATGCTTTTGTCAGTATTGATTTTAATTATTGCCAATTATTTGGTATACTTGAATCCATTTCTGTAGGTTTGCATGTGAATAAACAAAAATGCAGTTGCCTTGCTGAAGACCACCCTCATTTGGTCTTTTGGTTAAGAACCCGTATACATAAGCAGCATGTATGAGCTCCATTCTATGAGCTAGATTTGATTTTGATCCCAAGGATCCCCATTTCAATAAATCCATTTGGTTTTTTTTTGTTGAAATTATGTCTACGGTATTTTTTTAGATTATGCCCTGGAATTTTGTTATTCAATTGCCTGATTCTACGGAATTTATCTTTCGTAAGTTATTGCTGCTGCAGTGTAAGGCTGTTTGTCCTCATTTAACAGTGGGATTCAGGATTTCTGTAATTATGTTCCCTAGCAATTAAGATGAAAATGAATTCATTGTCAATATAATTGAATAAATAGGACAAAATTTGAAGACATTAAAAAAGAATAAAATAAAATAGAAATAAAATAAAAGCTTTTTAACATCTAAGAGATCAAAGATAACCTATGGAACAGAGATCTCCATCTCTATGCTTTTCAATTCATTTGAGAGGTTAGAAGATTTTGAAAACTGAAAATTTTCAAAACAAATCAGAAAAATTCATATAAAATTTGAAAACTTTGGACTGAATCAGACAAATCAAAATTTGGTTCCAAAAATCCAATTTTGGTAATGGGGTTCTAGGTTAAGGGTTTTGGCAGTTTTGATGGTTCTATCGTCTGTTTTGTGCAGTAACGTTATTCTTTCTCCTATATTGGTTATTAATGATGTTTTGCCATAATAGTAAACAGTTTAGCTGACTCCAGGATATTATGCATTCCTGTGTAGTTGTATAGCCTTATATGTCTCAGCCTGGTTGTTTGGAAATAGTTTACTTTTACAAGTAAAAGCCTACCAGATAAATTTACTGAATGGATATAAATTATTGCATTCTCATGTTTTGATGAGATGAGATAGTCTTATCTAAATTACAAAACTAGAACATAAAAAATCAGATATGAGCCATCAACTGCAATGTAGATGAAAGTGTAACCTGTTGCTGAGAAATCTGTTTCTATTGTTCTGTCAATTGAGAGTCTTGGAAACACAAGTTCAAGGACTCTAAGAAGCCTTTTATGTCATGTGCAGCTATTTTTGTTGTGTGATACTTTTCTGCAAACGAAATATTTTGTCTTCCTTTTCTTTTATATAAAATAAGTTTATTTATGCACAAAAAATACAGAGATTCAAATTAACAAAGCAGAAGGCCCAAAGATGAAGTGCGATAAGAAAATGGAAGGTAGGTTTAACCTGCTGGTATCACCAGAAGACTTAAAAAAAGAAATCTGAATTTTACTTGCGCAGGTCCAAAAAAATGAAGTGCGATAAGAACATGGAAGGTAGGTTTAACCTGCTGGTATCACCAGAAGACTTAAAAAAAGAAATCTGAATTTTACTTGCGCAGGTCCAAAAAACAGATTGGTGTTGTTGGTTGGTGAGAAAGTATTAGGTGCCTTTTGATATGCTGGGATTTTGAATACTTTGATGAAGTAGGGAACAATATTGATGAATAGCCATGTTTCCACGCCTTTGTGTTTGACCAGAGGACCCAATATTAAAGCCCAAATCAACACTGAGATTTAAAGTAAAGCCAAGGCCAACCATTTATTTGAGAATATTTTAATTGTCAAGCAGAAGGATTTTCATCAAATATTTAAGTTCTGGCCCTCTTTCAACAATTACCCACCTTCCCACAGAAGACTAGCGATATAATTTTCTTTAATTTTCTTCACAAACATTCAAGTGATAACATCCTTCTCTTATATTTCGCTTCAAAAGTTGAGGGGGGCACAAACCAATTCCTCTTTCAAGTAGTTCCCAAGTTTTGTGGAAAGGCATTTTTTTGGTTTTTGACCAGTGCCTTTCCAGAACAATCTTGACATGCTTCTTCCATCATGCTTAACAGGAGTTGGCTGCATTATAGCTTTAAATTCCATCAATATTTTCAATTCTCTGAGACTTTGAGCAACTGCTTTTACAGTTTTCTCGTGAACCACACTCTCCAAGTTGTACATCACATATGCTTGTTTGGTTGACTGTGATTCTTCTGAGAGTAGCCATTAGTATTTATCTATCTTGGAAGCATTTTGTCTACCTTAACACTATTGCTTTTTCATGTCTCAAAATCATGTTACATTGTACTGGCCTCAAGGGTTACAATTAAGCTTTATTTTTGAAATAAAAAGTCATGCTACCATAGATATCTTGCAAGAATAAAATTTTAATGTATATTTTCTCTGTGGACAACTTAAAACCCCTTTGTATTGCACATAATGTGAACCACAATTGCACTGCTACTCTACATTTTTTGATCAACTGCAAGATCAAATTGATTCCATTCAAATCTATCTTTGCAGTCATTTATGGATTTTTACACAAGGTCATGTTTTCCAATGAATTCTTTATGGTGGTTTATTGCGTGTGATCTAATCTCTTCCAATGGGACCTTTATGCTGGTGGAAACTTGTTACTCTTTACAACTATATTCCTCCATTGCATAATTCTTATTCTACAAGCCTGGAAGTCTGCAACATGTTCTATGGCATTTAAGATGTATTGTAAAAATCAAGGTCCCAAAAGGCTTGTACTGTGTACTTCTAGTCTGAGAAAATCTGCATGACTGAGTATATACATGCACACATTTCTGTCATTTCAACTAACTTGGCCTTAAACTTCTGGATCTCTGAGTTCTACATAGACATCTTCATCAAACTCATCTTGGATTGAGGTACTTCGAGAAACTTTTATAAAAATAAACTTATTTGTTTCCTTTAATCAGTTATTTCTCTCAAATTCCAAAATATTTCAATTGATCTAAGTGCTGGTTGTCTTTACCACAACATATCAAACATTGTTGTACATTTTCATTTTCATGTCTTCAAAATTGAGGTGTTCTAAATTCCATTTCTTTCTCAATCAAGTCTGACTGTTGGATTGTCCCCTTTCTACTGAAAATTGAATACTCCAATCCTAACTTGAGTAATGCTGTATTCACCTTGGCAATGCTAGCAAAACAAAGCAAATAGTCCTTGGGTGAACTGGTAAAGTCTTCATAGTTACCAATCAGTAAGGATTACCTGAGGGAAATGAAAATTGGAAATGCTCACAAATCACAGCCACAGGGGGGAAATTTGAAAAAAGAACCATTAATAATAAAAGAAATATCATAAAATCTCATATCAAGACAAAAGAAGCTCAACCAGAATTATAAAATCTCATTTTGAGGTGCACAAAAGTGATACAAATAACCTTTAGGCTTTAGGCTGTTGCATTATCCCTTTTCTGCAAACTTTGACTGCTCCGAAACCCTAACTTGACTCACTATTGAGAGAATAGAAATAGAAAAATAAGTTTTTCTTCTATTTGGTAATTGTTAAATTTTAGAGCTAAATTGTTCTTATTAGCTTACTTGCATTGTGATGTCTTGAACTGATTATGTTGCATATCTAACATGATCATCCACCACTTTTATTTAGTTCTATAGAGCACCAAGCACCGTTCCAATCTTGAAATTGAGAAAAATATCCAAAGAAGCTGGAAGGCTCAACGATTCTAGCTTCAAGCCTACCATTTGCTTTATTAGTTAACTTAGTTTGTGCTTAATACCAGCATTTTGAGAACCTTCTGTACAAATTACATTACAATAGTTTGTATGTCAGTAAAGCCATTTGTCAATCAATTCATGAGATTTCTGTACACTTCCATTTTGTCATATGTTTTGAATGGTCTTGGTTCAATGATTTTGTGGCTTGCATGAATGAGAAAATAACAAATAACAAATTATATAATTAACAATACAACGTATTGATCAACAAGGTCACTGTAGACATTACATTTTTTATAACATGTCAAAGGGTTCTTGAGCATTGACACTTGATGGCGGAATTTAGATTTTGAATATTTGTAGTAGTACAGTTCTGAAAAGATATATCAGTACTAGGTCTTTAGTTGACTACATATTTACAGGTTTCTCATTTTCTAATTGATGAATCTATTCTCAGGTGAGTGGCTACAAAAGTGGTTTGTCAACTATCTGTTACAAGCAACAACTAAATTTGCAAATCAGGTACGATCTTTTTACACATAAAATAATGGTTGATATTATTGATATTGATAATTATACCAAATGTCAAGAATTAATCATTCTGAACATTGTATTGCTTTGAAAAATAACTTATTTCGATTAGAATCATTTTTGTATAATGTAGGAGATTGCCTGTTTGATAGTCTTCAAGTATTGCTTCATTTTCGTTACACTTCACACGAATTACAAAATGGATTAGTTGATCACTTTTTGTTATTGTTATCGAAAGATGATTCTGATGCATTACAAGCACTTGCACATGAATTTCACCCAGAAATCTTGTACCAAATGCATAGTCTATATGACGTCACAACATATTTAGGTAAAATGCGATTATCTGCATCGAGTACTATACCAGAACAATAGAGAGGCCTTTGGGGCGACACATTCTGCACACAGTGGATATCAAAATGGTTGAATATACCAATAGCATTGTGGTCGACAACTACAAAGAGACAGTACTTACATTTCAATCACAATATTCAGAAAAACCCATGTACAATTCTATTTCACGATGAAAATCTTAATTGTGGTCATTACGAACCATTACTCTGCAAAAAAAATCCTCCAAATTATAGTCATATAGTATCAAATTTCCTTTGTTATAACTGTGAGACGTTGGAAAGCTATTGGCAACATATTGCACCTGAGAAGGAAGTAAATGGAGTGAAAAAAGCTACTACGTTCACAAGGAATTGTGGTGAAAGCCTTTTCAATGCAATATGTTACTTGATGAATGGGGAATTTGATACTCAATCTTTAAGACTTAATGTTGCAAAATCATTCTATAATTCAACAAAAGGTAGTTCTAGAAATGTTAGTAGCTATCTAGAGCATTTACTAAAAGAAGATATGTTAGACACCACACCATGTCTTCTAAATTGTAAACAATATATTATCAACATGGCAATGTCATATTAAGAAGGGAGAATTGAAGGAGGTTCATTTTGCTTATAGTGGTTAGCAACTATATTGAAAATACATATTCGTTTATGATCTTCAACTAGTAAACAAATTGAAAAAGTTTTTCATAGCAACATAAGCACAAACAATACATATAACATAATCTCATTTAAAACGAGTACTAAACATATACACTACGAGCCACTAGTAACAACAAATAGTATTGAACAAATTGGGAAAACCTTTACAACTTCTGCATATTCCCTTCTAACACCGAAACAAAGTCATGTAGGGGTAAAGATAAGGGAAATATCTTCAAAACCAATTAGTAGTACAGTACATGAACCAAATATTGTTGAAAGGAAAACAATATCACTTACTCAATTAAAGAATAATCTACGTAATTACAAACCAAGTAAACAATAGCATAATCCAATTATATCATCAAATCAAATTCAACAACCAGAAAGGAGAAGGGAAATATTTTCCAAACCAAATTATAGTGACCTACATGAAGCGAAAACTATTGATTATAGTTTTAGTGATACAAAGCAAATATTCATTTTGGCTGGGCTTAAGTGTCACACACTAAGCTCTGACTAGTCAAAGGTTTTTTTCCCTTTCCGTTTTCCCGTTGGGGTTATGATGTGTTGGCACCGGCTGTGACCCATGAGCCTACTGCTAACGGTCTGAGCTATTGAACCTTGCTGTCCTTGTTAAGCCATCACCTCCAAGTCCCCTCAATGCCTGTTGCTATCATCAGTCAGCAAAGCCTTCTGTCCCTACAAAAAGCGGGAATTTTAAAAAGTGGGACTGAGCCTACATATAACTACACTTGCCAACGCTTTTTGCAATCATAAATTGGGGGATTTTTCTTATACATAGATTCCTTGTACATTTCAAACCTTTCTATGCTAAAGTCCCTCAAGATGGCTAGGAGCAACTTTAAATTAGCATCTACCAACTCATTGCCAATTTCAAATGGTAACTATGTTACCGAATATGCGTGTGGCTCCACCACCTCCTTAAATATATGGTCTATATCTACTACAATGTGATGTGATTAGTATACTTCCCATGAAATTGATTCTCTATTCTACATCTAGGCATAAGAACCCTTAATTAAGGACATGCTCATTAATTCATGTTACGTGTCCATATTTTCCACTCAAATGATAGTAACCTCTTTCATATGATACAATGCAAGCCATATTATTAGAGATCCATCTTGAACTTGTATCTATCATTTCACTTTATGTGGTCAAAATTTGCTAAGATCTACTCTCACAATACTAACCATAAATCAATATCTTACCTTAGAAACATTATCTAGTATGTGATGAGTATAAACATGTTAGCTATATATTTCCAAAGTTTGATAACATAGTACAAGGTCAATAATCTTAAATATAAATACCAAAAAGGTCTAATTTTTCTTGTGGAATATTTTAGCTTGAAAATTATTATTATCAAGATGGAATTATTAATCAAACATATGATTCTGATTTTATATTTGTCTATTACACAATTATGTTCAATAGACATTGTTAATGTTTATTGCCATTCTATAGTGATATTAATTTATCTTATTTTATAATCATATATATGAAAATTAAAATAAACTTATTTTATATTTAAAAAAATTAAAATAATAGAGTAATTGTTAAGTTAAAAAATAATTATAATATAATTTTTAAATAAATAAAAAATAATAATTCTTCAACTTTCAACTTTGAATAAACAAAAACAACTTTTTCAAATGTCTATGAAAAATAGTTCTTTAAATAATAAAGGAAATAAAATAAATAATATAAATAAAATCAAATAATTTTTATTATTCATGGCATAATGTGATGGTTAAACCACAATATTGTTGTTGTTGCCACCAAGATACAAATCTTTACTAAGCCATTGTGATCACAAGCACTATGATCGTGTTGATCCATTGTCTTTGTGAGTTCAATCCTTTGTGTTGAAGCTATTAACATTCATGCCAATGGCTTCATAATCCAAACCCTCACTAGACTAGTGTGCTTGCAAGATTTGTGCCTCTATTGGGCTACTAGGCTCGACTTTATGCTTCAAACCACTGCTAGGTTGGTGTGCTCACAAATTTTGTGCCCCTGTTAAGTTACTAAGATTTTGGGTTTGGACTATTCACATTAATGTACTACATTAATAATGGGGATGAGGCCCCTCATTTGTAGCTTCACCTAGCTTAGACCAAGTTAAAAAAAATATTATTACCAATCAATTTTTGTAAGTAAATAAAATCATTTTTATGTAAACAAATAATTCAAAATTGATATTCCATGACATTTTTATGATAGATTATTTAAGATGTCTATATTAGTTATAATATGTATAGTTCTATAAATAATTAGTTGTGGAAAACTTATTTTAAATATTAACCTTGCAATCTAATACTATTTTTAATAAATAGTCTATATTACCATTAATAAAATAGTGTTAGACACTCACAAAGAAAAGGTGGATGGAAAAAGTCACACCCCTAGAGTCCATATAGGGATACAACTTGAAGCATAAAAATATAAAAACAATCCACTATGTAGTGAGAGCTAAGGTAGATGTAGGAGTAGGAGGATCTTGGTCATCTAATTTTCTCCATATATTAGTAATATCTAAAGAAACAACAAGTGGGCCCCATCCATCATTATCACTATCCTCTTGAGTTTCTTCAGTAGTCACAAAAGAAAGAGAAATATCAAGTGCTAGTAGAGGAACTTGTTGGAGTTAGGCTATCTCGTATTTCCACTAGCAAGAGGCAGTTGTGAAATGAAGTGGAAAGAGGAAAGCTACAACCAACCTTGTTGACCATGGCATCTTCTACTAGGAGGAAGGGAAGCTTGATAGTGAGCCTTTAAGTTTTATGAGCGAAATGGTAGTGCCATTGATGATTCCCTCAAGGAGGATAATGACCTTGAGAAGAATTGGGAGTTTGAGGCACCCTAGCAATAGCATAAGGGGCAGTGCTCTGGAACAATCTAATAACACTTGTAAGTGGCCAACCTTAACTGTAATTTTATTTCTTTGCACTTGAAACTTCAATAAAATATTAGAATAAATCATATCTTTAGTGTTTAAGAAAAAATAGTGATTAATAAATTTAAAAAAAAAAATTTATATCTTTCTAAATGCTAAAAAGAATTTCCACCTTGAAAGCATGTTGAGTCTGAGTATACTTGAAGGGAATACAAGGGAAGTCCCCTAAAAGGCTTAAAAATTTGACAAGTCTAGGTCCAAACATCCTAAGATTTGGCACAAAACTAGAAAAGGTCTTTGAGAGTCTCCTATGCCCATAAAAAGGACATCAAGGATTTGAAATATCTAATGCATATGAGTAAACTTGAACTAGATACAATTATGAAAAATAGATATTTAAATTCAGTTACCTATTTATTGAAATATTAAATGCTCAATAGTTATCCATTTAAAAAATGTAAATATTTAAATAAATAAATCATTTAAATATAAAATTAATACAAATTTTGTACCATTTAAATTATAAAAAATAAGTATCATTGAGAAATATTTATACATATAACTTGAAATAACATTATTTTCACGAATTATAAAAAAGTATAATCAAGATTGACATAAATATTCATTCAAATTATAATTCAAAGAATTATATATCAAATTTGTATAAAAATCTTATTATACTTGGAATAATTTTGAGATAGAAGGGGAATAATCACAATTTTCTTGAGGCTTTTATGTTATTCTTACCTCCCTAAGTGCTCTTTCCAAAGTGGTTATGTTAATATATGTAGAAAATCCTAAGAGTCATTTGTGAAGTGGTTATCTTAACATGTCTAGGAATTGGTAGGATCTATAAAAGGCTTGGCCTATATTACACTTCCTAATTAAGGAATCTTGTAATTTCTAGGAGGAGGAATAAGGATATTTGATCTCTATGCACTTTCTTGAGTAGAACCCTTGCATAAGAATGACATCTAATAATAGGTGTTTACTATTTGAGATATCATGTCTCCATAAGTATTCATCTTGGAATTATAGGGAAAATGGGTAATACACTCAAACATAGTAATCAACTCTTTATCATCCTTTTATGTGAGATATTGTAAATAAAATTATTGTGTTAAAAATCCATGTTTATATGTGTACTTACATGTTTCCAAATATATGTGTTTGAAGAGTGTGCTTACCATTGATGTGTCTTGTATCCTAGCAATGTAGGTTGGATATATTAGTTCCACATAGTTGGGTGGAAATATTGAACCCCATTGGTTTATGGAGAATGGACCCATGAAGATATCCCTTGGAGCTTGGAGAGTTGTTAATTTACTTACATTAATTTATTGTATTTTATAAATATGATCAAATTATAAATTGTGAGTATTTATTACTTATGAGTTAATATATGAGATCTCTAAACATTTTTTATCCCTATACTCTACATATTCATGTTGTAGCCTTGTAAATTGTCACCCTTGACAATTTCACACTGTTTTTTTTCTCCCCCTTAAGTAATTGGACCTAATTGTACACCTAATTTCCTAAATTATGCATGTTCCATGCCCCAATTAAACATTTTTTAATGAATTGTATGTAGAAAGCCAATGCATACATTTAATATTTTTCCCTCGACACCTTAAGTTCTGCAAAATAGTGTTGGGACACTAATGCCTAGGGCGACTTGGTCCCCCTATTTTTCCTTAAAATTTAAATATGTTAGAGGTGGCATTTTATTATTTAAATTTCCAATGTCCAATATTGGCTATCAAGATTTAATTTGTGGGAAATTAGAATAATTGCATATAAACACCTAGTCATTTCGTTATTTGAAAATGAAGTGAAATTAAGGAGAAAATTGAGCAAGAATTATTGTCAAAATTATTATCAAGCAAGCCGAGAGCAACATTTCAGATATTTATTGCAGCAATTCAACATCAAAGCATCATGTCAAATTGTATGTGAGTTTATTCATTTTTATGTTATCATTGTGTTTGTGAGATCTAACCCTTATAGGTCTTCAAGAAAATCAAGCAAGCAAGATTCAAGCCTTGAAGAGATCTACATGACTTCAGTCCTTTGGGGAATTCATTTTTGAGTGATGAGTTGTAGTCCATTTGTGATTAATCATTCATTTTATCATTTACCTTATCCATCAAAAGGATAGGTTGACATTTCCATTATGGAAGTGGGAACACTAACATGGGACTTGAGTGAGGCAAGCCCTTATATGGAACAACCCTTCTTCTCTCTTTGAATGTGTAGGTTTCAGGTTTGAAGAAGATTGGGAGAATTTTGAAGGTTAGTTGTTCATTGTTGCATTCAAACCCTACACCTTGACAACAAACAAAAACTCAATTATTACAATATATGACAGTGAACCAACAGTATGACATGAAGGAACATAAAGCTCTGATCTAGCTCCAGAGGACCGTGAAATCAAATATGGAGTTCTACAGGGACATAGGCGCCTTGGGTGACCTAGACCTCCATTTTCATCCCCAAATTCATATCATAGGTGCACAAAACTCTGTTCAGTCTATTTTTGATGTTTGAATTTGTTTTTGGTTTTTTAGATCTGTTGTTTTTGCATTAGAATAGTTATTTGCATACTTCTAAGCTTAGTCAAATCATTGCATTTCATTCCTAAATCCTTTCCAAATTTGGTCAAAGGTAGGTTGACTCACCTTTCAGGTTGTAAGTCAACCCTATATCTTGTCCAAACTCATCAAACCCTCGTAACCACAAACAAACAACAAACAACTTCTAATGAAATAAGAAAAAGGTGTCAAACCCTAAAGAGTCAAATCTCCCTAAGGTTTCCCTTTTTCATTATTTCACATGTAATAATTTATAATATTATTTTAATGTTATATGTGTTCAATGAAAATGGAATTTCAATTAGAGATAAAATTGATCATTATAGTTAAATATATGATTTCTAGGTAGACTAAAATCAGAGTTGTTAGGAATTCTATAAGTAGTTGGGAAATTGATAAATTTAATTGATATATGGGCTCTTTCTAAATTTTCATCCAAAGTTATTAGAGAAAATAAATGTAAAGCCTTAGTCTTGGTTAAATTAGAATACTAGTTGATGTGTGTTAGAGTATGAATAAGTAAATTTTATCCTTATAAAAATTTGTAAAAACCATTTCCTTCTATAGGTATGCTATAGATAAATGTTTTCCAATACATGCCTTATTTGGAATTTTTTGAATTTTATTATTTTAGACTTGTTTTGTGACAAATCTATTCATTAGTTCCATTTAAGAACATTCACCATTTTTTATAGGGTGATCTATGGGGAAATGGTTATCTAATAAGGTGAATGATAGTTTGCTAGGTTGAATGGTAGTCTACTACAATGAATGACTTATCTAATACGATGAATTCTTGTTTGATAAGGTCAACTTGAATATGATTAGGAGTAAGAAATTGTCCAAAGAGGTGAATAGGAATGCATTGATGAACTATTATGTTTTTAGAAAACTTGGGAAATGATACTTATTCTATAGGTTGTATTGTATATATTTATCAATAGTCTGCAAAAAAATTAAATATACTGTTGAACATGTGTTTCCATTATTCTTTTCAATTTTCTCCTTTTATGTTGGAAGAATACAATTGTGTGAGCTAGTAAGATAGATGGATTTCCTAGTGTTATTTTTACTTGAGTATTGATTAATATAACAAAGAATAATTGATGTTATTCTCATTCATTTATATCTACACTTGTGAAATTGGGAATGAATTAATGTCTTTTCTTTATTCATGTAATTCCTTATTTATGCTCAAACTAAGTGATTGGTAAATGAATTATATTTTTCTAGCTACTTCAATTTCTCATTTTCAATAATGTGGGTATGAATACCTATTCACTTGGTATACGATGAGAAATTATCTCCTCTATCTTGTGGTGTTGGGTTTAGTTGGATGTGCATCACTATTCTCACATGTACCCTTGGGATGAGTTGCCTCACTTGTGATAGGTCTAAACCTTCTCATTCTTTTCATCATCTAATTTAATTAATGTCACATGTACCTCGCATCAATATCATCACATGTACCTCAAATACCTAGTACACCCATTTAATTAATCTCAATAGGTTGTAAGGAGACTAAAAGCTTCTCATTCTTTTCATAATCTAATTTAAAATCTATTACACATGATAGTTCATTAGAAAACTCAAATAGCTTAGGGGAGGTCATGGCCAAATTATATGCATTAGAAGCATAAAAAAAGGGAGAGACACTAGTGAATTTATGAACTATAGATGCACATAGTGAATATACAAGCTAACCAAAATATACATGTGACTAAAATTAAAATTTTGATAAATTAGAGGAGTAAAAAATTATGAAGAAGACCTATGTTTAAATTACCTAGCCCAAACATACATAATTACATCATTGATGAATAATATGTTAAACAAGAGAAATTTCCTCTTTGAAGGCATCTTCTAATGTTTTAAATTTGGGAGCCATTGCAGTCAACACTATAGTTAGACACTTGAGAATATAGAAAAACACAAAGCAATGGCATTAAGAATCACAAATGAGAAAACAAGTTTGTTTAACATTTTTTTTAAATCTAAAATTAAAATTATAAGTAACCACATATGCTTTTGGTGCATGTAGATTACTCAGAATCTACATATAAATGAATGAATCTAAAAAAATGATATAAAAAATGTCTCTTAGCTCTTTCCATGAATAAATTGGGCTAGGAGAAAATATTAAGTACCAAGACAAGGATTCATCAAATAGTGAAGAAACAAACAAATTACATTCAACATCATCATCCATTATACCCAAACTACTTAAATGATCTTACAAAATTTTAATGTATTTCTTAGAAGTAACCTCTCAATATCCATAGGAACATCATTGATATCACTAGGGATGTCAAGAGGACTACACCCAAGATAGGAAAATCCCATCATAACCAATAAAAGAGAATATATATATATATGCCCTACTTCTAACACCATAAATGTTGCCCAACAAACTTGCACATGCTAATCTCAAGAGTTGAGAACCAACTCCTTTCTTGAAAAGAAAGAGAAAAACATACTCAAAGTCTTAGGCAATAACATGCTAGATCTATGCAAGGTGTGGGCTAAAAACAAAATAGCTTGCCAAAACCCTAAAAATAAGTTCAACTCATAAGGTGAAGGAATGTAAACTTGAGACATTGAGCTAGCACTTATGATTAAGAAATGATAGTTAAGGACTAATTCAAGAGGAAGAGAAACTCCATATTTAGGCTCTATTATTCCAAAGGGGTGTTCCTAAGATTTGTGTTTTAGATGCTACAAGCCCTGAGTATACAACATATCATATCCACCACATAATTTTAATTTTGTCACTAATTTTTATTGTGATAGTTGATAAATATCAAGAACACTAACCTCTTATGAGCAAATAACACTTCATGCATGAGACTAAATATATGCCACTTGTTCCTCCAAAATATTTATTCAATGTCTATATTACCCTTTATGCATGATTAAACAAATAACCATAAAATACACCTCTCAAAAAATAACACTTGAATAACCCTCTTAAGATTATAATATAATTAAAAAATTGAGATATGTAAAATGGGGAAGAACCACTAACACTACAAGATTAAAAATATTATGTATTTTGATGAAATTCTAATAATAGATGAAATAAAAATGAAACTAGCAAAGGCAAGAAAACTTCTATACTTTGTCCCCAATGCTGATTTCTTTACATACATCCTTTAACATGATGGCTAGGGCCTCTTTGTCCTCAAGCCTTCAAGACTAAATACTCTTAGTAAAGGAAGAACAATCTCCAAACAAAACGAAAATATACGAAATTTATCACATCGTCTTTGCTTTTTACCGATTCCAGATTCCAGTTGCAGCATAGGGAATTTAGTGAGATACCGCAGGCCAAGCTTTGCCCGTCCGACAAATGTCAATCCCATTAGCCCATTAATTGATGATATATCGATACCTGAGATGATTGGCATACATCAGTTCACACTGACTACCATCATTGACTGGTCAATAAACGGATAAAACCACACCAGCGATACAACATTGATTACACCGGAATTGACTTAGCGCACAGCCATTTTCAGCATTGAACGTAATAATTAACGATGTTGATTCTGACGATGGCACTTTCATGACGTTATTTTCGCCGCTGCACCACCATTATCGTTTCAACGTCTCACCATCATCTGACTTACCGGAGGATTTATATTCATACTCATCTGAGCTGGCACTATGCGCCGCTTTCTACCAATTTTAAAACTTATGTCTAAATTCACACCACAATGCAATCAACTTGATGAATTTAGTGTCATTAATTTTCACATCGAATTTTCTCACTGTTCAGAATTAGACGCCTTTTTTCTGCTTAGAATTTCCACTCATTCCCCTCATTGATCTCCCTCCTTTCTTTCTCCCAAGAAGTCTCTACATTGATCTCCTCCTTTCTCTCCTATAAGAAGTCTTCTACATTGATCTCCTCCTCAGATTTTTAAGAGGGGCTTGCTGCTTCATATGTTTCCCTCTTCTGGGAGCCTCCTTCTGCTCCCGAGTCCCTGAAAAATTCCTTTCTTCTTCCTTTATTTACGTTCTTCTAATATCTTTATTTTAAATCTTATTTCTAATATTAATTTATTATTACACTGAGAGGTGTCTACAATGGCATCCAAAAATGTGTAAAGTTTATGAAGCTGCATTTAAAATGACAAGGTAGGTGAAAGTCATGTGCAACTATAGTAGATTTGATGAAACAAAAAAATCAAATCAAAGAGATTTGATGAAACAAAAAGAACAAATAAATAAATAAATAATATTGTTGATCGCAAAGAGAAATCAAAGATTTGAGCACAAAGATAAATCAATCAGAAAAAAAAATTAGAGAATGATAACTCTCGGCGTATTTTATATATATTAATATTTAATAGATGTATGCTAGTTTAGGCCCAAGTGGAATTCTTTATTGCAGTTGATGTGATGCATTCTTTGCAAGGACCGCAAACTTAATTTCTTCACAACAACATACAACACTTGCCATTCATCAAAGATTTCAAGAAGTTTCTAAATCTTGTTAAAAACTTTTCTCAGTTGTTGATTGGGAGGACTAAATTGCAATTTAATTTGCATGCTAAAATTTGGAAATGTGCTGCAACCATAATCTTGTTCAAGCCCATTTCTTTACCTAAAGTAAGCAGCATAACTACTATTTGTCATCTATTCAATACTGCCCTCCTATTCGATACTACAATCAAATCAACATTACTAAAACAAACGCCCAATAACTAATAATTAAAACACTATAAAGGAAAGTACTAACCACTACGTGGCACTTGTTATATAATTTTTTGGTAATTACTACACATAGCATATAATTCACTATAAATATGCATAAATTGACATTTAAATCATTCCTACTTCTCAACCATTAAAATGCAAAACTGAATATAAGTTGTTTAGTTTTTTTTTATGTATTTTATTATTTACAAATTAAAGTATTAATGAAAAGGCTATATGATTTTAATCATTATTTTAATTAAGCATTTATTTTTTTGTTGAAATTTAGGAATGTAAATGCATATATGTTTGCGGTTGTTTTAATTTTAATAGACAAGTTGTATGATTTTAATTCTTAGTTTTATTAAGTATCAATTGTTTTCATCTACACTTAAGGAACTTAAATTGTATATAATGTCTCATTTTATTTCAAACTCTATGGGTTTTTCTTTAATCAACTTAGTTAATGCTCTCTACTCAATTTCAGTATTTGTTGTGCAGAAATTGTCGCCTTTCTTCCACAGTCAACTTTTTCTTCAATCTTGTGACAAAGAGGCTATACAATACTTTAAGGTGAGTTAATTTATAATTCACATATTATTATGTTTCTTCAAGATATCTATAAATTAGTCAATTGAAATTTGACAATTTTTGGTTTTCAAATTGTTTAGTTTTTCAAATTTGACAATTTTTGGTTTTCAAATTGTTTTAAAACATTATAATATAATATAATATTATATTCTTTGATGATCATTTTTTCTACATGTTTAAACTATCCAAAATTGGACAAATGATAGTTTTGGTTCTTTTATAGTAAAATGAAACACATTTATTTTGGTATTAGATTTGAAGTGTATGTTTATACACACTTAGGTATATTTGTACCACTATTTAATGAGTTCTTCCACGGTTAGGGCCGACTTTTCTTTGGTTTCAATGGGGAGTTTAAAAATTAAGCATAAATAATACCCTATAAACGCCCATTGTGGTTAATGTCCATCTTATTGTAGTTCATACCCTGCAAACTAAGTCAAACTATGATGATCTTGGTTTAGAGTTTCCTTCTCCTTTTTCCGTTGTGTGTGAAAATTTAAATTTTTCATATTATATATTTCAACTGTTTGAGTTGCAACACTAATATCACAGTAAAAACATGAACTGTCTTGCCAAAACAAAACTGCTACTAAAATTTTGATGTTTTTGAAATTTAATAATATTATATTTTTTTAATTATTAAATATTAAAAAATCATTTATATTAATCAAATTATTAAACATTAAAATCACATATTTTAAAAAATTCCTTTATATTTATAAAATTGAAAATGTGTATAACTATTTATTAATATATAATGTATATATACAAGCATGATCATTTTCCTATTGAAACACTATACTACCTATAAATTTCAAATAAAATTTAAATTTGCATTTAATGTCCATAGAATTAAAGACTATAATATAGTTTTGGGGCATCCTTTATTTATATTATTCAAACTTCTAAGAGATTAGTATGAGTTTATAATTTTGAAAATTAAGTAATATTATTAGAATTGTAGGGTCAAGAATAATATGATTTTACAACTTTTTAAAATTAAATAATATTGTTAGAATTATTGAATCAAGAATAGATTTATTTTTTAAAATATGAAATTAAACCGTAATGGGAGAGTTTACAAGTGCTGTTGTAATGCTCATTATTATCGGTAGGATTCTTTAGAGTTTACATGTATTAGAGTTTTGCAACAATGACCTTTTTCATTTTTTAAGTTCGCAATATTTCTTAAGCCTAGAATTGGTTGACGTTTTTAAGGAGAAAAAAGAAAAAGTAGATTTTTAATTATATATATATTATTGTTTTATAATTTTTAAAGTAATTATTCGACACACATCATACAACCTACTACTCTAAATATGAATAAATTGGCATTTGAATGAACATATTGCTAGAAATTTGCAACTATTTCTCTAACTTAAATCACTCCACTAGCTTTGAAGATTGTCTTCCTCATAATTTGAATTATTTCTTTCTTTCCACATATGTTCTCTTTAATTTTATGAAAAGGTTGTATGATTTTAATCATTATCTTAACCAAGCATCTATTTTTGTTTATTGAAATTTATGAATGTAAATGCATATATATCTGTGGTTGTTTTAATTTTAATAGAAAATTTGTATGATTTTAATTTTCAGCTTAATTAAGTATCAATTGTTTTCATCTACATTTAAAAGAACATAAATTTAATATAATGTCTCATTAGTTTATGTTGTTCTGATATATATAAGTTGTTTAGTTTTTTTAATGTATTTTATTGTTTATAAATTAAAGTATTAATGAAAAGGCTCTATGATTTTAATCACTATCTTGACTAAGCATCTATTTTTGTTTATTGAAATTTAAGAATGTAAATGTATATGTATTTGTGGTTGTTTTAATTTTAATAAACAATTTGTATGATTTTAATTCTCAGCTTAACTAAGTATCAATTGTTTTCATCTACACTTAAATAACATTCAATTTATATAATGTCTCATTAGTTTATGTTGTGCTACTCAATTTCAGTATTTGTTATGGAGAGATTGTTGTCTTTCTTCGATAATCAACTTTTTCTTCATTCTTGTGACAAAGAGGCTATACGGTGCTTTAAGGTGAGTTAATGTGTAATTCATATATTAATATTATTATGTTTCTTCAAGATATCTATAAATTAGTCAATTGGAATTATTTAAATGGATTTGGATTTGACAATTTTTGGTTTTCAAATTGTAGTATATTATTCTCGTTGTAACTTTCAAAATTTAAAATCTGTTTGTAAAGGGTTTCGGGTCCCTTCAAAACCTGCTTTTTCCTTAATCAAAAACTTTCAAAATTTAGTATTCAATTTTGATTATTTTATAGTTAAATGAATGTTTTTATGTCATTTGGAAGGCAATACCCCAAATGGTTCTAATCATACTTTTCCAAAAAAAATTATAAAAAAATAAATACAAATAATATAAAACCTTTTATATAGCATCATATGCTCTCATCTCGCTCTTCGAGGGATCTTCATAAATTGTTAAATAATAAGGAAAGAAAATTTCTATATTTAGTATTCCATTTTGATTCTTTTATAGTAAAATGGATGTTTTTATGTCATCTGGAAGGAAATGTCGCCAAATGGTTCTAATCATACTTTTCCTTGAATAAAATTATAAAGAATTAAATACAAATATTATAAAACCTTTTATTTAGCACCGTATGCTCTCATCTTTCCCTTCAAGGGACCTTGATGATTAGAAAGTGTTACATAATAAGGGAAGTAACTTTCTAAATTTAGTATTCAAATTTGATTCTTTTATAGTAAAATGAATGTTTTTCCTTCATCGTGAGGGCAATGCCACTAGATGGTTGTAAGCATAATTTTTCATAAGAAAGAGTAAAAACTTAAATAGAAATAATATAAATCCTTTTATATAGCACTGTATGGTCTCATCTTCAACTTTCAAGGATTTTGATGATCACAAAGTCTATATAATATGGATTCACCAACTTAATTTAGTTTTTTATCTAGATAAAAAATTAATTATTAAGCTGAGAGGCTTCTACAATGAAAGCACAAGATGCGTGTACATTTTTTGAAGCTATGTTTATTTTGACGTTCTCCTGCATGGCAGCGGTTATATATATTATAAAAGAAATAAAATAAATGCAACTGACATGCATATAAAAGAAATGTAATGGACATGCAAATTGATGTGACAAATTGATTAAAAAATAGGCACCTTGAGAAGGATATCTCTCGGATTTTTTATAAATATTATTAATAAATAATATATATATATATATATACTAATAGTATTTTATATTTAGATCCATTGATTCAACTCCAATTTTTTTAACGTACAACAACATTACAAGAATATATAAATTATATTTTTTTAAATATATTTATTTTATAGATTGGCTTGTTCGAGATTGAATTTTGAATCAAAGGAGCAAAGGAGGCAATATCAAAGAGAATATCGAAGAAGGAAATGAGAGAAAATAAAAGATGTTGAAAGGGAAGAACAAAGAAGACACAATGAAGTTGACATATGAAGATATGTTAGAAGAAGGGTAGAAGTGACAGTACAAGAATTAGAATTTCAGACTAGAGATGGAACAAATATGATTATAAATAGTCATCAAAAAACATCTGAACAAACCTTTTATTCTAAAAGAGAAGAAAGATAACAAATCGATCTTCAATCAATGATCCAGGTGGATCTCGAGAACCTAAAAATTGAATTGTTCCAGATGCCCTCAAAATTGACACCATGTCAAAGAGCTTTGAAAACAAAATCCAACGTAACTTGAACAGGTGAAAAAGGAGCTCGTATGCTCAAGTTATGGCCATTCAAAGTTGGGGTCAAACAGGAACTAGGGGCCAGTTAGAAAGCTGAAGAAATTGATTGTCTCAGAATTTGTCAAAATTGACATCAAGACGAAGAGCTCGATGAGACAATCTTGGCACCGCTCGTTTTGTTGAAAACAGAGTTCAGACGACGAAGATATGACCGATCAAAGTTGAAGGTTGGCCCTACCCACTTGATTGTACAATGATGACGTCAGCATGACGTCGGTAGGTTGACATGGCAGATTGTATGATATGGAAGATGACATGGATCAATTAGGCATTGGCATGTGGCATCTGTACGATGGCTTGGAATATGAGTCAGCAGCGACGTGGCAGTACAACTCTGGTAGGGCACCATCAGATAACGACACGTGGCAGTATGACTTCAGAGGTGGACCAATCACACACATACATTTGTCAACCAGGTGGCAGGTCAACGTGCTAATTGTGCAGTGAGTTTGCAATAGATGGTGACATGTCTTCGGGCAGCCAGTTATATTGTGCCACATGGCACTGTTTCATTGGTGCATGTGGCACCCCTATCTTCTCCAGCAATAGGTTGTTTGGTATGCTAAAATGTAGGGGAGGTTCGAACCCCAAACCTCCCCCTTGCGAATCATGCACTCGACCAATGCACCACCGATTGTTTTGTTACTAATTATAGTTGGCGGTTGGTTTTGTTGTATAAAAGTTTGAAATCGTATGTTAAAAATAGAGGGGCGGGGGTCGACCACCTGACCTCCTCACCTCTAATAGCCTTATCTACCGTTGAGCCATTATATGGCTTGGAATATGAGTCAGCAGCGACGTGGCAGTACAACTCTGGTAGGGCACCATCAAATAATGACACGTGGAAGTATGACTTCAGAGGTGGACCAATCACACACATACATTTGTCAACCAGGTGGCAGGTCAACGTGCTAATTGTGCAGTGAGTTTGCAATAGGTGGTGACATGTCTTCGAGCAGCCAGTTATATTGTGCCACATGGCACCGTTTCATTGGTGCATGTGGTACCCCTATCTTCTCCAGCAATAGGTTGTTTGGTATGCTAAAATGTAGGGGAGGTTCGAACCCCAAACCTCCCCCTTGCGAATCATGCGCTCGACCAATGCACCACCAATTGTTTTGTTACTAATTATAGTTGGCGGTTGGTTTTGTTGTATAAAAGTTTGAAATCGTATGTTAAAAATAGAGGGGCGGGGTTCAACCACCTGACCTCCTCACCTCTAATAGCCTTATCTACCGTTGAGCCATTATATGGCCTCGAGGATATTTCGGGCTCAAATTTGTTTTAAACAACTATGAAAACTGAGTACCCTTTTAAAATTTAGAAAATAACCCCCTACAATTAAAGGTGAATCCCATAAATTTAAAAGGGGTTAAAACTAAATCAGATAAAGCCCGAGTAATGAAATTAAAAAGGGCTTCTAATAGGATATTAAAAGATTATTTAGTGGATTTAGAAAGATTTTTATATTTTAAAGGGGGATTTTGAATATTTTGGATGTAAATGGGAGATTTTGGAAGATTATGGGGATTTTATTGTTTTACCCCCATATAGAAAACTTTCTTGTATAAAAAGGGAAAAGAGTTTGGCCTTTCAAGGCATGGGATTTTTGCAAGAAGATTTAGGAGGAGAATAATAGGTTTAGTTCAAGTCTCGAAGCTTTGTAGGAGTTTTGAGAGAGCTTTGTAAGGAATTTTCTTTCTTGATGTATGGAGTAAGGTCATTAGTGTGAATTGCCTTCTTGAATCCTTATTTAAGGAGAAGGTAGTTTTTTATGTAAACACTTGTGAGAAGGTCCCAACATCTTGCCTAAGGAATAAAACAATTCGTGTTCAAACGGGTCTGGAGACGTAGCAAGAATCTAGTGAACTCTGTTACCAATCTCCCTCTCTCTTTTTCTATTTGGTTTTATTAGCTTCGGTGATTTTCATGTGTTCTATATGTTCATTGGTTTTACTAAGTCACATGAAAACACGTCAATAAAATATCTTGTTATAAATCCAATTCAAGGTGTAATTAGAAAATTCTAAGCACTGATTTCAGATCAAGTTTGGTATCAGAGCCAATTTGACAAGTTTTGTAGGGTGAATGTTAGTAAGTTTGCTAGTTTAACCAGTTTTCTAGCTTTTTGATTTTGTGTGCAAACTTGACATGTGAACATATTAAAACAAAGATGGCATCAAAGAAAGGAGAATCTTCCAAGGTGACAATGTCTACATCCATGATGGACAACTTCTTTGCTATGAAGAGGATGATCGAAGCACTCCATTGGGATAAGTCTGAGAGGCTTTAGGAACTCGAGAAAGCCAATCAGTGTCTCTAGAGGGAAAATGTTGAGTTGAGGAGTCACCTCGAAGACTTGGAAGATGAGAAGAGGAAGTTACATATGATGTTACAGAGTGTTGTGGAGGAACAGATAGGAGAAAGTTTGGTTGCAAATAGCCCTCCTCAGATTAAAGATCCTAACATCTACACCTTTTTCCCACACTCAAAGGATTCCTCATATGTGCACTTTACACAGCTTAATAGTTTGGAGGCTTCATTTGCATCAGTTTAGAAGAAGCCATCAACAAATGTTCAGAAGGTTGATCAAGCAGTGGAGAAGGTAATAAAGGAAGTAATTTCAATTCCTTCTTTCAATCATGACCATACTTTTGTACATAGCCTTTGAAAAACATACCAAGGGGATCGGTATGAAGCTGCTAACGAAGATGGGCTACAGTGGGAAAGGCCTTGGAATTCATGGCCAAGGCATAGCTAGTCCCATAAAGGAAATAGAACAACCTCATTATACTGGACTGGGTTATGATAGTGAAGAGAGTGGAGAATGTTCTAGGACCATATTTGTGAGAGGTCAAGTTGAAGGTGAACCAAACTATGGTGACTTCAAATCATCTCCTAGAAAAGATGCACCTGATGGAGGACAATCTATGACAAATCACCTTCAATAGTTGGGGACAGAACCTGACAGAGGCAAAGTTGGTTCTCCTAAGCTGAGCAGTGCTCAAGCTAGTCAAGGAAAATCTAAAGGTGATGAACACTTTCAATCTATTGTTGATTTTGAAAGTAGTAAGTCTTTTATACCAGCCTTATGGAATATGTGACCATGCACATTTTTTCATGCCCCTAACCATAGTGTACCAAGGTGTAACAAGAAGTAGAGTCTTTGCAGCAAGTTGGTCATGCAAGCGAAGGAGACAATGAGGCATGCAACATACCTACAATGTTCCACTTCGAAGAAGGAAACAACAACACGGGACAAGTTTTGAAATTATTGTACTCACTGTAAAATCAGTGGGAATTGGGTTGAGAAGTGTTGGAAGCTGCACCCAGATTAATAGTCATTACTTAGGTTCTTATCTTGTCCTCACATCTGCCCTCTAAGGGTCTTACACTTTAACAACACTAGGAAGCATACATTGCTACATCTACCTACTAGGGTCTTACACTTCATAATTGCATCGTCAACATGAGCTTGCCTATTGCCACATCTTCCTCTAGGGGTCTTACATTTTGGTAACATTAGGACTTCAAAACTCATTAAGATGTAGTCCAAAACAAAACCTTACATACCAAAAATAAGAAAAATACCGAGCATGATTAACTTGTCTCTCGATGCTTCTCACAATGGTGGTTCTCATTTTGCATCAACACCAGGAAGATTCTGACGTGACTTTGATGCTCTTCGTCACTTACAAACTGTTCGAGCAATGGTAAACTGTGCGTCAGCCTAATACATTCTTTCAACTTTGTTCTTCGGAATGGTTGATTAAAGGCTTCACCATTCAACTCTGTCTCTGTTTGCTATAGCAACAAGGCCATAAAGAAAAGGCCTTCAAGGGCTTTGATCATCATCTGACTGAGTCTTAAAGCAGGAACATACAGGTCACTTCTGGCTGTTCTCTGCAACTCTAAGTCCAAGATAGATATTCCATCTATCTTTTATAGAATGCTCTCCTAAAAGTTAGTGACATATTGAGAATTGTGTCACCCACTGGAGCACTCAAGAATCTGCAAGCAACAAGCCTTAGCCTGTGATAAGAAGTCTTCAAGTATTCTCCTTTTGGATTACAAGAGATATGGCTTCAAAAGCCTTACAAAATCTCAACCTTATAGGAATACACTTCATACAATATTTGCAAACAATTACATTTAGAGTCTTCCTCTCATAACCACACTGGTTTTACATCAACTAACATATTACCACAATCAAAAGGTAACATAAAAGAAAGTTGACACAACTACATATTTTCCCATCTCCTACGGAGTTGAACAAAGGAACTTTTCTCTTCCAACTACTCATGTTTCTAATAAGGCTCTTCACGAACTACCTCAGGGATGGTCACCACAGGGTCTGCTTTTACCTCTGTAGCATTCTATTGATTGGATTCCTTTGGTTAACGTTGAAGCTCTGGGTGCAGCTTCCAACACTTCTCAACCCAATTCCCACTAATTTTGTAGTGAGTATAATAATTTTGGGCCTTGTCTTGTGTTTTCGTTTCCTTCTTCGGAGTGGAATGTTGTAGGTATGTTGCATGCCTCGTTGTCTCCTTAACTTGCATGAACAACTTGCTACAAAGACTCTACTTCTTGTTGTACCTTTCTACACGCTGGGGTTAGGGCAATGATGTATGGATGCAAGTGTTCATCACCTTGGTTTTTCCTTGAATAGTTTGAGCACCGCCTTTAGGAGAAATCTCGCCTTTTCCTTTGTCGCCTGGCCCTAACCAAGTGAAGGTGATTTATCATAGATTATCTCCTCCATCAGTGCATATTTTCCAGAGATGATTTGAATCACCAGCGCGCTCACCGCATGTCCCGGTATAGACTCTCCGCCTCTTCAGCTTCATACCCATAAATTTCGGTGTCATTCTACCGCTTTTTATAGGATTATTGAAGCTACGCTTTGGCCATGAATTTGCCTTTCCTTAATTTCATAGCTCATCTTTAGTGTTTCTTCATACCGACTTCTCTTGGTATGTTTTTCAAAGGCCGCAGCATGGTCATGATTGAAAGAAGGAATTGAAATTACTTCCTTTATTACCTTCTCCATTGCTTGATCAACCTCGTGAACATTTGTCGATGACTCCTTCTGAACTGATGCAGATGAAGCCTCCAAACTGTTAGGTTGTGTAAGGGGCACATATGAGGAATCCTCTGAGTGTGGGAAAAAGGTGCAGATGTCAGGATCTTCAATCTGAGGAGGGCTCTTTGCAATTGAACTTTCTCCCATATGTTCCTCCACAACACTCTGCAACATCAAATATAACTTCCTCTTCTCATCTTCCAAGTCTTTGAGGTGGCTCCTCAACTCAACATTTTCCCTATGGAGATGCTAATTGGCTTCCTCGAGTTCTTGAAGCCTCTCAGACTTATCCCGATGGAGTGCTTCGATCATCCTCTTCAGAGCAAAGAAGTCATCCATCATGGATGTAGACATTTTCACCTTGGAAGATTCTCCTTTCTCCGATGCCATCTTTGTTTTAATATGTTCACTTGTCAAGCTTGCACACATACTCAAAAAGCTAGCAAATTGATTAAACTGGCAAACTTACTAACATTCACCCTACAAAACTTGTCAGACTAGTTCTGATACCAAACTTGATTTGAAATCAGTGCTTAGAATTTTCTAATTACACTTTGAATTAGATTTATAACAAGATCTTTTATTGACATGTTTGCATGTGACTTAGTAAAACCAGTGAACATATATAACACATGAAAATTACTGAAGTTGATAAAACCAAATAGCAAAAGAGAGAGGGAGATTGATAATGGAGTTCACCAGACTCTAGCTACGTCTTTGGATCCATTTTAACACGAATCATTTTATTCCTTCTTATGCAAGATGTTGGGACCTTCTCACAGGTGTTTACATAAAGAACTGCATTCTCCTTAAACAAGGATTCAAGAAAGCAATTCACACTAATGACCTTACTCCATACATCAAGAAGGAAAATTCCTTTCAAAACAAACTCTTACAAAGCTCTCTCAAAATTCCTAGAAAGCTTCGAGACTTGAACTAAGCCTACTATTCTCCTCCTAAGTCTTCTTGCAAAAATCCCATGCCTTGAAAGGCCAAACTCTCCCCTTTTTATACAAGAAAGTTTTCTATATGGGGATAAAACAATAAAATCCCCATAATCTTCCAAAATCTCCCATTTACATCCAAAATATTCAAAATTCCCCTTGAAAATAAAAAAATTCTTCTAAATCCACTAAATATCTTTTAATATCCTATTAGAAGCCCCTTTTTAATTTCATTACTCGGGCTTTATCTGATTTAGTTTTAACCCCTTTTAAATTTAGGGGATTCACCTTTTAATTATAGGGGGTTATTTTCTAAATTTTAAAGGGGTACTCAGTTTTCATAGTTTAAAACAAATCCAAGCCCAAAATATCCTTAAAGCCATACAATGGCTCAACGGTAGATAAGGCTATTAGGGTTGGGGAGGTCGGGTGGTCGACCCCTGCCCCTCTATTTTTAACATATGATTTCAAACTTTTATACAACAAAACCAATTGCCAACTATAATTAGTAACGAAAAAGTTGGTGGTGCATTGGTCACGTGCATGATTTGCAAGGGGGAGGTTTGGGGTTCAAACCTCCCATACCTTTTAGCATACCAATCAACCGATTGTTGGAGGAGATAG
>VDFB02188200.1:0-13344 GCA_007258455.2 Sequoia sempervirens | reverse complement strand
AATGTCCCCTATGATATTTCCCAAATATTCTTGGATCCCACCATCCAAGCTGCCTTGGCATAGGTCCTCGCCAGTGCTCTGCCCTTGAAACCTCTAACAAGACCACCAACAATGGAAGCCACAATTCTAATCTCCAAAGAATGGGAGAAGTGGGAGATGGAAACTTCAAAGGTGGTGGAGGAAGAGGCCGATGAGTATCATGAACATCTAGAGTCTGAATACCGACAAATAGACAGGGTGGTCCATGAAGAAGAAGAAGAAACATGATCTTCTGAGAGTGGGGATGAAGAGGAGGATGTAGGTGGAAAAATTATTGTACAAACGTTTGATGGTGATTTTGAGGAGGAAATGGCTTGACAATTGAAAGATGTCAGGGGAGAGGTAGAAAGGTCACCTCCCAGAGAAAAGGGGAAAAAAGATGACAAGGCAGTGGAAAATTTGGAGCTCCCTATAGGGGAGCAGTAGGAAGGTGTGTCACCACCTCATAAAGAAGAAGATAACATAGAAGAGGGAAAACCTGAAAGTGAGATTCAAGCTAATAGAGGCCTCAAAATTGAACAACCCAAGGAGCATGTGCATAAGGATGAACGAGATGAAGAAAGAAAAGAAAAGGAGACGAAGAAAGAAGAAAGTCCCCAGGAATGATTGCCTACTAAGCTTCCCCTCAAACGCCTTGTGTTCATCCAAAACTCCAATGAGGAAGATGGAGAAGATGCTAAAATGGAAGAAAAGGCTCCCAGAGATAAAGAAATGGAGATTCAAACAAAGGAGGGTGAGGGTGATCGTGAATCGCCTAAGGGAAAATTTGCTATGCACGAATGGTTGGAAAGGTAACTTGAGAAGAAAACTCTTTCCCCAAAGGATCCAAGAGAAAGACTAGAGGCTATCTTGGCTCGGGCATAGATCACTACCAAGAAAGAGAAGAGGCCCAAAATAATATCTAAGGTAATGATGGACGCTTTTGGATCCCGAACTATGTAGGTAGCAACGCCAGTGGTGGGAAAAGAAGGGGTGAGCTATAATATCTCCACCATTGACTTGGAAACAACTACCAGAGAGAAGAAGGTGGAGAACCTTGAAGAGTTTATTGCCACAGTAGTGCATTTGATGCAACAGGATAAAGTTTCAATGGAGGAGCTAAAGGCACAGGTAGCTGACCTGACGACATACATTCAACAATGGTCCTCAACAAAAGAAATGCCCACCACATCCATGGCTCCACCCCAACTGTTGTCCAAGGAACAAATCAACAAGCTAGAAAAGAGAAAGAACCTAGACAAAACTATAGAAAGCTAGTTCCGATAGGTTCTCTACATTAGAAATATGGGTATCAGCTGGGCTATTTGAACAACCAACAAGTTCTTGGACTTACATCAGTCTCTAGAAAGCACGAAGAAACTTTGTACCGACTTCCCTGTGACGTATAAATCCACCTACCCAAAGATCGAGGCTATCCTCCGGCTGTCAGGCACCACATGGGAAAAGGAACTCATGCTCAAGAGGGACGATCATTGGCTCGTGGATGTTTGGAGGTGGTACTTTGAGAATTGAAAAGAAAGATTGGAGCAGGTAATTGATAAAGTGGACCCAAATATTGAATGGGTGAAGGAGGTTAGAGCAGATTGTGTCCGATATTTAAAGCTAATGATAGGCTATGAGATTCCCGTCGTACGAATGAAATCAGATAAAGTAAGGCCCCACTTCTAGAAGAGGACACAATAGGGATGAAGACAAAGTTGTATTTTAAATTGTAATATATTGGGGGGTAGGTAGAACCCTAGTTTGTAGTGAATCTTGGCCACATAATGAGATTAAATCTTGGCCATTCATTCTACCTTTTGGAAATTATAAATGGGGGGTCTCCTCTCATTTTAAAGAGAGTTGAGTTGTTGTAAATACATGCTGCAAAAATTTCTAATGAAAATACATTGACTTGGTGCATTTTCTGGGTTTTTCACATGTTTCATGATTCAATCTCCCACTATTAGATGCTTTATTTAGATTTACACTGCTGTTATAGTTAGTTTTAATTGCTTAGATAGATTTGTTAGATGTTGTTATGTGATTATAGAAATTTATGTTGTGTTGATGCCTTCCAGTCCATTTTTTTGTTATTTGCTACTGGTAAATGGTCTTGTAAAGTTAGTCTGGGCTGAAACTTGAAGCTGGTTTCAAACTTTTATCTTTCTTCATGCATGTATATGGTGGATGAATGGTAAAATATATGTAGACCTTGGAAGATAGCACAAATTTCATGATACTGTAGGTTTCTTGGTTAAGTGGAATCCTGTTTGAAGGAAGCTGTCCATAGCAGAACCTCCATGATCATTGTTCATAGTTAGTTGCAGATCCAAGAACTTTCCCTCTTCCCTACTCTTTTCCTTCTTTTTTTTAGAAACAACCTATGCTAAGGTTCATTGCACATTGTAAAGCCAAAACTTACGGAAAACACTAGAGTTTTAGATTGTTGTTCGAACCTACAACAAAGAGCACCTTACTTCCCATCTCAAAAACTTTAGACTTTAAGATCTAGTTCACATCTAGCTACGTAAGTCTTCCTTGTGATTACCAGCAAGATCACATCAAAACATCAACTAAGGTATTCCATGCAAGTCATGACCTGACACCCGAGAGACCTTGGGGTGGTTTTCAACATCTTGTTGGAAGTCTCCTTTCAAGAGAGGTAGTGCATCTATGCACTACTTGTGTTGAGAAAGTGTGCAAAACATCCATCAACAATGTTTAGGTGGGCGATAAGGTTTGGATACATCTTCAAAAGGAGAGACTTTAGGGACCACATAAGAAACTTCATCCTCTACGGTATGGACCATATGCTATTCTCAAGAAGGTTGGAAAGAATGCTTTCAAATTGAATGTTGCACCATTTTTTTGGGATTCATTTAGTGTTCAATGCTGAGTTGTTTCATCCATATTTTCCACCTTTGTTGGACACTTCAGAAGTGGCTGATACAATTAATGTTGTGGATTTGAATCTTGAAACCACTGCTCCATTGGTTAGTGATCATATTGTTGATGTTAATGTGAAGTCCCTTCAAGGAACACAAATTTCTTTGTAGATCATGTTGTCCAGGTAGGCCAACACCTGCATCGAGGAAAGTGGTATACTAGTGAACAAATTGCTCAACATTTTCCTCATTTGTTGCAGAAAGCTAGTGCAATGGGGCCCATTCCCTCTCAAGGGGGAGTAATGATATAGAGAAGTCTAAGGATGTTCCAGAGGTGATAAAATTGAGAAAAACCATGTTCCAATAGTTTTATCATAAGGACTCTTCATGCTCCCCATGTTTATATTTTCACTAGATAAAGTTTCCCCTAGTATTGACACAAGTAGAATTTGGCAAATAAATGACTACATGACGAAAAATTTTAGTCACGACAATTAAAAATGACTAAATTCTAGTCATTTTTTGCAACACAACTATAAATGACTAATTTGATCGTCAGGTAAATAATTAGTCATTTATTTAGTCACACAAATAAAAATGACTCTCTATATAGAATTGTTTGCCCCTCTATCTCTCTAAGCTCTTTTTCCTAATCTCTCCAAAGATCAATTAAATTATTAGTTTTTTTATATATTAATTTAATTTGTTCTATATAAGAATATATTCATTATTAATTATAATAATTTTACATTTATATTTAATAATTTTAATTATAGAATAAAAAATATAATAATAATATAACCTATATATACTATTAAATATAATAATAAATATAATTATATTATATATAATTTAATCTGTATTACTATTATATTAAATATATATAATATATTAATTATATTTTATATTATATTTAAATATATATTTTTTTGTATTAGATAAAAATAATAATTATGCTTTGCGAAGCTCATTTCGTCTATCCACGGTCTAAAATTACGTCTGTATCAATGCAAGACAATTAAACGAATCTTAGTCGTTCATCATTTTTCACCATTTTTTTGGTTGCTTTTCACCATTTTAATTTGTTGCTTTCCCACCATCATTGGTTCTCGCTCCTCCAAACTCTTTCTCTCTAGTATTGACCTTTCACTTCTCCAATTTGGCGAGTTGCAGCCTAAAAATAAGGTTTCAGCAAGGGTTTTAGAGTACGTATCTTCTAGGTCACCTATCTCCAGCCATGACTATGGACTACATTTTATTTGATGTTGTTGATGCCATTTCAAGTTTTTTTTTTTTCAAGCTCAAGAATCTAAGTCCTAAAACCCTGATATTTTCATATTTTTTTTACTGTGAATAGATTGAAGCAACAGTTGTAGGAAGATTGGTTTTGGTTCACATCATTTAGATAAGCTTGTTTCATACTTTTATTGCAAGCTCTACATATTTTTTTATCATTGGCATCTTTGGTTCCACCACACAATTATGAGTTCAAAGTTTCAATAAAATATTAAAAAAACAAAAGATATATCAATTTGGTTTAAATGATAATCTTGACCTATTTCCCCTAAATTTGACTCAGAATGGGCCTAGTAGCTACTGCAACAAAGGCCATTTACCCTTCCAATTAGCTCCTTAGCCAAAAACAATTTGTTAATGTGGTCAAATTTCAAATTTTTAATTATTGATTTCAACTGGTAAATAATAATTTACCATACTTCTCACAAAATGCCTCACCAACAATCTAGACAACAAAAATGGATTATTTTTATGCTTTGATTTGTGATATAATGTGTTTTGTAGGGCTAGCATCAGCCCGAGGACCATTCTAATCATTTTGACTAGCATTGAAAGAGAAAGCAGGTTGTTTTCCTCAAACAACTTGAATCTAGGCTTCTTTTTATTATAGGTAACACAAAATCTCCACCATTTTAAAGGTTTTTGTGTTTTAGAAATAATTTTCGTAGGAGTTTTGTACATTTAGTACTTTTGGGAATAAATTAGTTCTAAATTTTTTCTTTTACATTTTGAATTGATAATTTCTTCCCTTGGGGTAACTGTTGGGCTTCGATGCATAGGTCAAAGTCACCTTTGAATTGCACTTTTCCCCTTTGATTTATTTACTTGATTGTAATTTTTTAATCCATTTTTAGCATTTAAATGTATGTCCTTTGGATTTGATTCTTGAGCTTCATTTTGGAAGCAATACTATTCTACTACTTGTGTTCATCCCATTCCAAGTGCCACCCCTGGTTCTTAATAGTAAAAGTTTCTGATAATCAAAATGCTTGGAGGGCCATGGACCATCATGTGATATCCTTCTTTGTCCCATATTTTGATCACTTGCATATCTATGATCTAAATTCATCTTCATGCCTTTGATATCATTCTAACTTTTACTCTTTGTCTACTGTGCTTCATGCACCTCCAAATAATGTTACCATTCCTTGTAGGCTTTGTCTTTATGTGTTGTTGCAAGAACCCAACCATTTACTCAGTAGACTTGGTCTCTATTCACATATCTCTAGAATGACTTTATCATAGTCATATTTTGAAGTTGATAGATTGAATACATTATTTTTACCATAATCAATCATGTTGTCATTCTTGAAAACAACCCTTCAATTGTAGCATAACCTATTTTCATGCAAAACCTTCTCGTTATAACGTAATGGCCGTTTACCCTTTATTTCTTACACCAGTGGCATTGGAGAAATATCAGATAAAAATCCACTTCCAAATATGCTTTTGATGGATATTCATACCCTCATCCAAAACTCCAATTCACACACAAGCAGGAAGGATGCTTTCAAAGGTTGAGGAGTTGGGATTTACACCCATTGGTTGCATTTTTTTAAATTTTTCTAAGGAATTTTTAGAAAAACTCATTTTGAACATATCCTTCAATCACAACATTCCATGATATCACATTTCTTTGAGGCATTTTTGGCAATAGTTTGCTTGCCTTATCTATGCTTCCATATTTTCATCTATGTCTAGTAGGGCACTTGTAACTACAACATATGACAAAAAAGTCCTTGCTGTTATGCTTTGATGGATGTCCCTTCATTATTACTAGATATCTGATGTAGTGCACATTATTATAGTACAAGCCTATTTTTTAGATTGTTTCATTTAGCACCACCAATATTCTCCACAAGAACATTGACCCTATTTAAAATGATGGAAATAGTTCACATCTCTTAGAACAATTTCTCTTGCAATCGTTTGCATTTACTTAATTATCCTAGATTATGTAAAAGTGATTGTATTCCTTACAATTATATATATGGCAATACATAAATACACATACATATACACATCTAATATATGTATGTGTATAGGTATATTTAAGAATTGCACCTAACAGGTTTGGAGATTTTATGTCGCTTTAGTGAATGGAATAGGAAACTACAAGGAACGTCAAATCTCATCTACACATTATAAGCTACAAATAAATTGTTCACAATTTGAAATCATTCAAAAGAGAATTTGTGCATAAGTTCTTTATTATTAAATTTTGTGCATAAGTGTTTGTCAAGGCCTTGGAGATCCAAAGTGGAACTTGCAACTACAATATTTGATAAAAATCCACTTCCAAATATGCTTTTGATGGATGTTCATACCCTCATCCAAATATCCAATTCATACACAAGAAAGAAGGACACTTTCAAAGGTTAAGGAGTTGGTATTTACACCCACTGGTTGCATTTTCTTAAAATTTTCTAAGGAATTTTTAGAAAAACCCATTTTGAACATATCCTTTAATCACGACATTCCATGATATCACATTTCTTTGAGGAAATTTTTGAAACAATTCGCTTGCCTTGTCTATGCTTCCACATTTTCATGTACGTCTAGCATGGCACTTATAACTATAACATATGACAAAAAAATCACTATTGTTATGCTTTGATGGATGTCCCTTTGTTAATACTAGATATTTGATGCAATGCACATTATTATAGTGCAAGCCTATTTTTTAGATTATTTCATTTAGCATACATTGTCCTTGATTAAAATGATGGAAATGGTTCACATCTCTTAGAACAATTTCTCTTGCAACAATATTGGAGATGAATTTAGATGCAGTGTGAAAATCAAAACATACTTGAAGGTTCTTAACAACTCTAATAATTGTACCAGGGGCCATGTTTAACAAACCAAATGCAATTGCTAACTTTTCACTATGGTGGAAGATAAATTATTCTTTTTTCTTCTATTCCACAACATTAAGTAAAAGTCTTAAATCTATAAATACCATACTACCTTCATTTGCCAAGCCAATTTCTCCAATTTTGCATAGCTCTCCCATGTTTGTGGATGTGATTTGTCTCCTACACAAAAAATCATGTACCATTTTATGCCCTTTAATCCAACTACATGGAGGTATCTTTTTTAATTCCTATATCTATCATCAATCTCCTTACTATTTGAACCTCACCACACCTGCCCACTTCTACACAAATTTTTTAGAGAAGAACATAGGTTGCAACATTTTTAGGATTTATTCTGATGAAATAGTTATGTAGAGTTAAGGTAACTATGGGTCAATGTTCAACAAATGTTTGGCTATGTGTTGTTTGTTATCCATGTATTTTTTGGTAGAAGCACATTCAATATCTCCTAACCATGATATGTAAAGGTTATTTCAATTGTGAGTACTTCTATTTTGTTGCCTCTAGTAGAAGTGTTTTCTTTTATAGCTTGATGGTTGCTATGTTGCATGGATCCTATAGAATGGGATTTATACTACAACTAGAGACAACTAAAGGATGCTAGTTGTGAACTGTGTGATGATAATGAGTAGAATTGTGGTGACAGTGAACATGTGCTTTACCTCTTTGAGAAATAATATAAGGCTATCAGTTCTGTACAAATGAGCATGGAAATAGAGAAGATAAAAAATAAATATAAGGAGTGACTGGCAAACACAAGTGTGTAGACCTATAAAAGTTTTAGAATAACTAAAGCCTCCAATCCAAGTGCACAATACTCAAGGTTATGCTAAAGTATTATCATTCTACACCAAAAATATGAGAAGTGATGACTACTTCAAAATATAAAAAAATGGTCAAAATGTGTTTTGTATCAAAGACACAAGTCACAAAGATAATGATAAGTATGTGACATACATGTAGAATACCTTTTCACATCTTAAAAATATAATGACCTTTGTGATAGGCCACAAAAAACTCTTGCAGAGTGATAGTCATGGGGATTGGTAAATAGGGTAGTAGTGAGGGAAGAGAATAGAGATTTCATGAAGGGTATATAGAGGTTTGGTGTAGAGACAATATAAGAAAGTAAAGGTTCCTTAAAAGAGACCAATGTAGAGCCTCACAATTTTGAATGATATAGGAACAAATTCCTATACAAACGGAAATAATGATAAATAAGCCTATGTTTCCATAACAACTTAGCATATGGTTTCAAGATGAAGGATGTTGGTCATGGTAACTATGAATATCAATAGATGTACCAAATAATTATTTATATAAAGATAAGTCTTGTGGAGATATGACACAGTATGGACAAGTTTAGGGGATCCTTTCCAACCAGCTAGGGTAGTCACCGCTGTGAACATGAACATGATGTTTGAGGAATCATGAAGATAAAGGAAGATGCATAATAAATAGTCATAAAATGACTATATTGAAACAATCAAATCACAAAAAATACCCTATATAGAGTACAAGGTATGTAACATAGAGATTGCCAAAATTCTGATGAAACCAATAGCCATCCTCTCTCAAAGCAACCTTTACTCAGATGAACAGATTATAACTCGAAAGATAAAATTGGAATTGGTTCACAATAAATGATATGTAAATAGTTTCTTTCTCAAATGCTCTCAATTTAGAGCAAGTTTGTATAGCAATAGGCAACAAAAAAACTTTTTGAAAAGGAAAATGCAAATGCTAAATAGTGGCTGACTATAAAGGGTAGAATGTCAATGGATGTTGATATGTGGTGATTGATCATGCAAATACTGTACACTCATAAAAATATATGGGGTTTGGGGCATCACCTCAATTTTTTTTTGTTAACACGTCAAGGTTTTCCTGCTAACACGTTGAGGTTTTTTCTTGCTCACACGCCAAGGTTTTTTCCCCTTGACACAGCAAGGTTTTTTCGTTAACACGTCAAATGAAAAATGACCTTTTAAAACCCTTATTCTAGAAGGTTCCAAAAATCTTGTTATAAGCGGTTGGGATGTATGTTGCGGTATGGTGTATTCATGAGATTGTAATATTTTTTGCAGTTGGATAATAAAATCATTGGGTGGCTAAGTTTCTGTGGATGTAACCCATATTGGGAGAACCACATTAAATTTCTTTGTTGATCTCTTTTGTGTTATTCTTCATTGTTATTTCTGGGTTATTTAATCTGCATATAATTGTTAATGTTTATTGCTTGGATCTACTTGAACCCTAACAATTGGTATTAGAGTTGCGTGTATTTCAGTTGATTGGTAGGAAACCTATAGATTTGAGTGGTAGCAATGGAAGAAGGAAAATTCAAGGTTGATAAGTTCAACGACCAAAATTATCAATTATGGAAGATGCAGATGGAAGATTATTTGTATCAAAAGCATCTATGGTCATTGCAAGGAAAAACAAAGAAAGATGCTATGATGTCCAATGAAGAATGGGAGATTTTGGATAGAAAGGCACTAGGAACCATTTATTTGTGCCTGGAACTATCTGTGGCATTCAATATAACATAAACAAAGACAACAAAGGATCTGATGGAAGCTTTGGCTAAATTTTATGAAAAACCCTTAGCCTCAAATAAGGTATTTCTCATGAAGCGTTTGTTTAATTTGAAAATGATCGAAGGTGGATCTGTGACAAATCATTTAAATGAGTTTAATAAAATTACTAGTTAGTTAACTTCCACATAAGTGAATTTTGATGAAGAGGTGAGGGCTCTCTTGGTTTTATGTTCTTTGCTAGAAAGCTAGAATAGCTTGGTAATGGCTGTAAGTCTGTCTTTGGTTCAAATACATTGAAATTTGATGATGTTGTTGGTGTTATCCTTAGCGAGGAAATGCAATGAAAAAGCATAGGTGAGAGTTCAAAATTGGGTAATACTTTGAATGTAGAGAATAGGGGAAGAACAAAGGAGAGAGGAAAAAGCCCAACAAATCATGGGAAGTCACAAGGAAATTTGAAGAAAGGAAGATCTAAATCCAGAGGAAGAATGGATTGCTAGCATTGTGGAAAGCCAGGACACTTGAAGAATCATGGGAAGTCACAAGGAAATTTGAAGAAAGGAAGATCTAAATCCAGAGGAAGAATGGATTGCTAGCATTGTGGAAAGCCAGGACACTTGAAGAAGGATTGTTGGTCTCGAAAGGGAAAACAAGGAGACAAACAACATGATGACAGTAAGGAAGCTAATTTTGCAAGTAATAAATTGCAAGATGCTTTAATTCTATGTTTAGATAATGCTAATGATTCTTGGGTAATAGATTTAGGGGCTTCATTTCATGCCACACCCCATAGGACATATTTTATAGATTATGTTCAAGGTAATATTGGATAGCATTAGATTGTTGGAAAATGAAAGATAAAAATCAAGTTGTAGAATGGAAATGAATGGTTGCTACAAGAGGTAAGGCATGTTCCAAACTTGAGAAGGAATTTAATTTCTGCAAGACAACTCAGTAGTGAAGGCTGCATGGTTACCTTTTCAGACAAAGTCTGGAAGGTCACTAAAGGTTCATGAGTAGTAGCTAAAGGTGAAAAGGTAGGTACATTGTATTTGTGTACTAGTTGTAATCAATGGAAAATTAGATTGTTAGCTTATTAGATCAATAACATTAAAAATCCAAAGAGGCTATCAAGAACAATGGAAAATCAAAATAAAGAACGATTATACCTTCCTTTCCTTCCATGCTTCACCTTCTTAGCACCTTCTTGCTTGCTAGATGATATTATGCCCTCAGATTCATTGTGCGAGCAATCTGCAAATGTCTAAGACCTACAACAAGCTTTGAAGGATTTATGCAATATCTAAATGCCTATGACTATGACTATGTCTATGAAAATAATGACTACTAATGCCAAATGACTATAATGACTATTAAATTAAAAATGAAGTTGTCCAATCCCGAAATTATGAGCAAAATTGTCTTTTATAGAAAACACAATTTTGAGCAGACGGATGAGATTGAATTCTAAGAAAGACCTAGAATGAGAGGTCTGGATTAAATCTGAGAATCCCTAATTAGGGTTAGGGAAAAATCCTTAATCAAACGGTCAGAATAATGTCTCAGATAATCGGATCGACGGTGGAGAATAAATGAGATAATATTAATTAGAAAAATAGAGATTTTCAAAAATCAAGAAGATAAGATTGCCTGATTTGTGAGATTCGAAAAATCAAGAAGATAAGATTTGGACTGAAGATCAGATTTGGAAAATCAAGAAGCTGCCCGATTACTTGATTTTTAGAAGATTAGTTACTAATTTGAATTAAATTAATTCAAATTATGGATTTTATGAAACAATAAATAATCTTTTTTCAGATTATTTACCAAAATGGATTGACAGTTAAGATTGTGATGACATTTTAAATAATTGATTTATTTAAAATGAGAGGAATATTAAATTGACAATTAAATAATTAAATTTAATTATTTAACTTAGAAGATAAGATTAATTAATTAAATAAATGAATGAATTTATTTAATTAAGACAGTTAGTGACATATTAAATAAATAAATAAAACTTATTTATTTAATAATCAAGAAGAACTATATGACAGAGGGGAATTAAATAAATTAAGAAATTTATTTAATTAAGGGAAGACTTAGCCAATTAATGACGATTTAATACAAATAAATGTACCCTATTTATTTAATAATCATGAAGAATAAAATGACATGAATTAATTAAATAATTATGAATTATTTAATCAATAGTTGAATGTGGACCAAGGACATAATTAAATGTCATAATTATGCTAGGATGAAAGTGGTAAAAATAGAAGCTTGCAGGCCTAGGTCTTTTTAGGTGTCTACACTAGTAATACTTATTCTACCTTAGCTGCTACAAAAACAATTGCTATTGAGACAATTATAGCTCTTTCTACAAGGACATAAACAAAATTGTGGCACCATAGACTTGGGAACTGTTATGCCTTGCATAACCACCCCATTTTATTCTAGAACAAAATGGGTCCCTCTTATCTTTTTGATTTCTTTTGCTTTTGGTTACTTGTTTTCCTTTTTGAGGGTGCTTCTATTTTCTGCCTGGGTTTATCTTTTGTTCAGTCTGATTTAAATCTTGGTTCTATCTCAGCTTAAGTTGGTTTTCTTTTTGCTAAGGGTTCATTGAAATAATCACAAGCAATAATCAATTTCATTATGACATTTTGTGCTTTATTTTCCCTTGAGTGCTAATGCAAACCTTTCTTTTGTAGGATTAAATCACACACATGGTGATATTTTCCAAGGGAGCTTAGTTGGAATACATTCTTCAGTTCGGTTGGCCCTAAAAATAAGTTAAGGGAAAAGTCGGCAGGACTTCTCTGATGTCACAGCGAGCGAAATTCTTGTGCAGTCAACTATTGGAAAGACATTAGTCGGAGTCCTGGCGACTAGGAGCTTCCTATCGACATGGAATTCTCTTTCAGAGAAGGGTCTCGACGAGATCCTATTATCCCACCGACCGATGACAGAGAGAACACATATCGGCATGAAGATTTGACCTCACCATAAGGTCTTGGCGAGATCCTAATGTCTCACCGACAGGCGGAAAAAGGATCCATATATCAGTGGGAAGTTTTCTCTTCACCAAGAAGTCTTGGCGAAAGCATCAAATCACACCGACTTAGCACAAGGGGATTCTATCAGTGGTCTTTGGTGGAGAATTAGATTGTCATGGCGACAAAAGGGTGAACTTATAAAGCCTTCGATGAAACATGAGGTATCTATAGGACGTCTCCCCGACGAAGGAAGGTTACATCAACACATGTGAAATGAAGGAATACATGTCGGTATGACTATAGAAAGGTCTCCCCAAAATGAAAGATCGCCAAAGGATGGTGCCTTCGGTATAAGGTCTCGACGAAGAGGTAAGGTCACATTGAAGCAAAAGGGCCCGAGCTCAGGGAAATAGAAAGAAATCGGAGAGACTCCAAACAAATAAAGGGGCTTTGCTTTGAGGTATCAGCGACAGTAAGGAGTCTTTCCGACAACAAGGTAGGCCCAGTAAGAGAAGGGGAGTTCAGGGAAAGGTCTCCCCAAAGCAGGATTGTCTTCCCGACATGGAGAAATGAGCTCGCCGAAGGATCTGGGGCTCAGGGTAACCTCTTGCCGACCCAATGGCGTCTTAGTGAAAACAAAGGGAAGGACTCGGTAGGAAGTCTTGCCGACTAGGTGGGCTCTTGCTGAAAGAAAGCTGAGCTCGGGAGGATCTCGCTGAGTAGT
>VDFB02188199.1:23378-65750 GCA_007258455.2 Sequoia sempervirens | reverse complement strand
CATCAAGATAGGAGACATAAAACAAAGCTGAAATGAAGAGAAGATAGTCTGTGAAGATGCCATATGATGAGATGCTCCTGAATCTAGAAGCCATCTCCCTGATCCCGGACCTAAAAGAGAAAAAATAGCTTGTCCTTTATATCCTAATGTTTAACCTTTGTCCTTTTTACACTATTTTGAAGTAGAAGGAGAAGAAGATTTAGACATTCTAGAAGGAAAATCAATGTGATTCTTTTTTAGAAGATGTTTCAACTCATCAATGTGGCTTGTTCTTTTTCTTTATGTGGCTTGTTCTTTTTCTTCTTTTTTTTCTTATCAATATTCCTTGATTCTTTATGTACCTTAGACTCATTTGCCAAAAATTCTTGTGGTTTGGAAGACTTGATTAGACCCATGTTCATTAACTTAGCTTTCTCTTGGATTAGGAGATTTGCAAAGTCATCAAACTTAGGATCAACATATGATGCTCCCATAGAAATTTGACGGGTATGAAAGCCAGAAATAAACATTGAATACTCAGGACCAAGCTTGGATAACACATTCAGAATCAATTGTGTTCTCAGTTGCTTGATTTTAGAGATGCAGTCTTGGTTGTGGTCAAAAATTTTAGGATCAAGATTCATCAAATCATTATCAATCTGATAGCCTCTAATCTTATATGTTTTACCGTACAATTTCTCAAAAGTCTCCCATGCCTCTTTAGGTGTATTACATGATTCAATAGGAAATTGCAAATCAAATGAGACTAATGAACATATGCATCCAAGTGTTTTCTCACAATCAATTTCCCACCTTGTCAATTCTTTAGTATCACTAGGTTTTTGAATTATGTCCTTTAGATGACCTATTAGACCTTTCATCATGAGACAGTTCAATACTGATTTTCTCCATGTAGCATAATTATGTGGATTTAGAGGTTCAATTTGAGATCTCCCCATTATAAGAACACAAACCAAGCAAAATAATGCAAACAATCATTGCAAGATTACCCTCCCAAAATCACTTAATCAAGAAACCCCCCAAGCAATATCTGATTTGGCACTTTATATTTAGTACATTTACAATTGCCACTTGCCAAAAAAAAAAAAGTGGTCTTTAATCTTGGTACATGCAAATGCCAAAATAGGCCATAGTATCAAGTATATTTTTAGGTAAAAAATGAGATCAATCTGATCATACCACTAAGAATTACACAAAAAATAATGCACTTTAAAAAAAACTGCACCCAAAAATGTTACCATAGGAGTAAGGTATGAGCTCCTGAAGTTCCCAAAATGAGGACGAAGTGGCAACACCTATGAGAATCTGCAAATTCTTGAAAAACCAAGAACCAAAACAAAAAACCAATTGCACTAGTGTGTAGAACATGAAAAATTATCCCAAATAAAAAAAAAATTCTTGAAAAAGGGAGTCAAAATGAGCAAGATATTAGCCTTCAAAGTTAGACTGGCAAAATGAAAATGCAATCCCTGAGGGGGGAAATTTTTTTTTGAAAATGTTGACGGAGGGATAACGTCAACAGTCCACAATCTTAAATTTGACGGTCTGTCGGCCATCAAAAAAAGAATATACCCGACCGATGGAATATTCGCTTTTCTGCAGCTTAAAATTGACATGCATGAGAACTTCGCTGTCAGGATCTAGGGTTGGCCGATAGAATCTGGAATATTTCAAAGGAATCTCAAGTTGATCCACCAAGATTTTGTTGAAACTATCACTAGTGTTTAAGAAATTCCTGCCAAATTTTTATATTGGCTGGTCAGTAAAGTGAATAGACTCACCAGTAGGGATAGCGGGTATGGTGGAGCCCACCACGCTATGCTAGAAATTGCCACGTGGCAACCACAGGTCCCGTTGGTACGCAACAGTATAGTTCCACAAACTGTACAGTCTGCCGACTATACAATATTTTTCTTTTGATTTATAAAAAATAAATTTTAGAATATAAAATTTGGTACAAAACTTTTTTTTTTAGAATATTTAAATCAAAAATTTTTAAAAAAAATTCAATTGATTTAAATATAATTTTTCTGCAAATCGTACTATCAACAATAATGATGACCTAGGGGTCATACGGCTCTTGGGCAAAAAAATTTTGCCTCACAGGATGACTTGCTCCAAAATGGACGAATTTACAATTGATCTTAGGGTTTTTGGCCCTTGTGGACACAATGGCAGGGTCAGATTTGACCCAAAATGCTCCAAAATTGTAGCAACCTTTTGGATCTGGCAACCACATTTTAGCTTCAAACACTCATAGATTTGGGTGAAACAAAAGGAAATGTCGATTATCTCGAACCTTTCGGACACAATGGTGAGCTCAGATTTGCACCAACAAGCTCGGATATGAACCTAAAACAAAAAGACACCAATGGAACTCCCCCAAATCTGAGATCTCTCTTCAAAAAAGGACTCTCCAATGGAACCCAAACCACTATGATACCATGTTAGAATTGGCTATGGCTACCAAGATCTATGGACCAAATGGAAAGCACAAAAAGAGGGAGAGAAAATATGGCAAGAATAAACTGTATTCAATGTCAATGATATGAGGTGATTCTGATTGATTACAAATGAGAAAGACCCCTTGGTTATATAGCCAAGGTGAGAACATAGAAAGGCATAAGATTATGACAAGTTTTGTAATCTTATGACATGAGACAACAATGAAAAGCTATCACTCCACCTAAGGTGGAGAGATAATCACATGATGTGTCCACAAAAGGTGGAAGTGATAAAGTAATGACATGTTAAGTACACCAAAAGTGGAAATTCTCCAACTACCTCCTATGTGGTCCCTATGTAAACTTAACTAAGGTGTAATTATGACCTAGGACAAGGTACAACACATTCTATTACACCAACATGCTTGTAGATCCATTATGTAGTTGGTTATTTAGAATAAATATTATTATAATTACTTATGTTTATTATACTTAATTATGTATCAATGTGTAAAGGATCTGATTAAATAAATTATGTGGCTAAGTTGTGGAGTTATGCGAAATGTGAAAATAATGCCTTTGTCAAAATGTTTGATTTTGGAATTGATTGTTATATATGTGAGTGAAGTTGTGAGTTAGGCAAGAGTTCTTCATGGATGTAGTGTGAGTGAACATTTGTGTTGGATTAAATGTTTGGTTTCATTTTTGTGCTTGGTCTGTATCAAATGGTTATTAGCCAAAGTGTACCTAATTGGGTATCATGCATGGAAGACATTGAGTTTTCCCTTGGATGCCCTATTGGCTGATTTACCATTGGTAATTGTGGTTGATGTTGTATTAACTCGATTATGTTATCTTGATTCAGTTTCAAGGTCTTGTTATGATATTGGCTCGTTTATTCCTCTCTTGTCATTTTGCAATTGTGGAATTTATATAGTCATTTTGTGGGTTCCTTGATGTGAGTCTTCCTTTTGTGTTAATTCTAATCAAGGGGACTTTATGCAATGACTTTATTGTAGTAATATTTCATGATGGTTGGGAACCTGGAGTGTTTGAATTACCCTTAATGGGAGTTTCTGAATTTTTAGTATTTTAGGCTTCCAGATGCAATGGAGAAACTTGAATTATATTGATTTTCCATGGTTGGACCTTTGTGATTCATTGATCTTATTTTTTATTTTTGAGTTCTTGTGGGTGGTACCTCCTTTGTTCTTGTTTCAGTGATATGGAATGGGTTTGTGAGATGGTTCTTTCCTCACATGTTGTGTGATAAGTATTCCTGCATTTTTATGTGAGATGAGGTACACCACTTGCATGTTTTTGTTTGGGTGCCTATAGGGAGAGTGGCTCTTCATGGGGGCTAGTGCACAAAGGGGTTGTTAGGGTAACCCATGGATTTGTTTCCTTAACAAGTGATAATTTAATTAATGAGTTGGTGGGTTTTGGGTAATTAAACATTAAACACTATTAATTATGTGTCTCACCCATACTATTAGAGCTTTCACAGGCTAAGGGTGGAATGAGAAGAACTGGTTGGTAAGATCACTACCTTGTCCTCATGAAAGGTAAGTGGTTATACATGAGTCACCCTATGGAGTAGCACCTTGAGATAAGCAGTCAGGAGAACCATAGATGGAGGTGACACGTTGTGATAGGTTGTCTGGATAATCCATGTAAGGCCATGCGATGACACTCTCCTACAATACCCGTTTATTTTCCCTTGTTTGGTTTCCTCTGGGAGTGTTGTTTATTTTTTATTGATGTTGTTTTATGTTGGTGTTGTGTTAGCCTTGTCTACCTGACCTTTGTTTGATTTTGGGTTCTTCTTCTCATCTCCTAGCATGGGGGGTGGGCCTTTAGGTTCATGCGATTAGGTGGAACATGCTATACACCCCATTGGGTTCCTAGCTTGTGTTTGTGATGTAGAACTGGATGCAGAGTTCCAAAGCTTCACTTGGTTGAAGACTATTCCTCATTTTGTACCTTATTCTTCATTGATGTATCATTCTTGTACTCGATGTACTTTTCCTGTTGATATAAGGGAAGTATTGTGGAATGTACCATTGTATCCTTGATATGTTGTATCTATCGAAATATGCTCCACAATTGTATTATGGAACTATGAATTGAATTGTAATAAAATGATGTATCATTTTCCTCTCTTTTGATCATTAAAGTTTTGTTTTCATCTTTATTTTATCTTGGTTTTTATTCACTTTCATTTTGATAAAAGTTTAGGTTACATAATGACTGTTCCATGTACCCTAAAGGATGTAGATGATTTTGTGAATGCATAATTTCCTTTCATGTAATGTATGTACATATTCATCTTATGCAATATTTCACTTTCAAAAGAAAAAATTGTCCAAGTTTTTGTTGTCCTTTAGGGTTCACATGGTGGGGCATTACACTTTCATTAACTACCTCCAAAATAAAATTTCCCATAAACAAGACTATTAATTCTTTGAAAGCCAAAAATCAATTTCATACAAATCCCTTTCCTTCTTATATCACTTATCTAATTATAATTATATGAATTCAAGAATAACTAAATTATCAACCAAGAATCCATATAAAGAGAAAGATTGAAAATGTACAATTAGAATTAGTTACATCAAATATTATTTAAATAAACTTTTCATAAGGTTAAGTTCAATTCAAGGAAATTTTCCTCCTAAAGAAAAACAACTTGCTTCCAACATAAACAAGAAGATAATAATCACAACAAGAAATTTGGGAATCTAAGACATTTGGATTCAAGGATGAGAGAGAAAATAACTTTAAGTTTTTTTTAAACTAGTTATAATTGATGTGCTACTTTTAACTTTTTATTGCAAAACTAAGAACAAGATCACTTAATTACTTCTCATAATATCAACAAATCAACTTTACTCACTAATTAAGACATTACACACATTTGGAAAACATGATAAAAAATAAAACAGTTTTCCCTTCCATCGCAAATGTGTTGAGAAACTAAAAGGTGGCATTTATATATAATTTAAACACTTCAATAAAACTTTGATCTATTATGAAAAGACATTGAAAACGAATGGTGTAGCTCCATTTTTAACTAATAAAATCTATCTATTTACACATTTTTATTATTACTACTTTTTCACCAAAGCTCCCAAAGAGTAGCAACTTGGTGCTCTGATACCTATGTAATTCCATCCCTAAGATTAAGCTAATAGAATACTACAAAGTAACTAACTAAGATAATTAAATAATAAAATAGAATAATTAATGATAAACTACTAAATTTATAACTCAATTGTAATGATAGAAATAATGATGAATTCTTGTATGCTCCAAGAGAATATCTTTCAATTTAGATACTTTCAATGCTAATCCAACAATTAAATTTATAAGAAGGAATAAATATAATGTCACTAAAAAATTATGCAATCATTACTTTATGAGGATTCCAATAAAGTATACTCCCAATTTTAATATAAATAAAATGAATGGTTTTTCCTTTTTAAAATCGAACATTATTGATCCAATTTACACAAATTGTAATCATCATTTGTATTCATTTAAACTACACATAACCATGGAAACATATTTTGATAAGGTTAGTATTACATCTCCACAATAACATTATCTTCATGTATTCAAGTGAAACTTGGAGCCGAGGATGGGGGAGCCAGAAAAGCTAAGGTTGAGAAGTGGAGGTCAGATGCTTCTTACCAGTGGGGAGATATTGCTCTAAATGACAATCCTCCATTGGGACATAATTATATTTCAGAGCATATTCCATAATGGGTATTCAGAGGCGGAAAGTGGGTTGAAGTAGTTGTGGGTTTATCCAATGATGGGAATCCCAAGCATACCTCGTAATGGGTTTTTCATGATGGAAAATGGGTAGACAATGCTCCCAAGGGTAAAAGAAAGGAGTATCTTGTTCAGAATGCAGTTGGTGCTCCTAGATTTGAATACTTCAGAAAGTTCTCAAACACTAATACACAATAGGAAAGAATTTGGTTTTCTAGAAAGGACCTCAGTGTTGCAAATCATATTGAGTTCTCGCGTAAGAGGCATACCAACACTATAGAGTTTACTTGTGATCAAGCTTATCAAAGTGGGTATGAGGGGGTCAGGGAAGTTGTAAAATCTAGTAAATATGATGGGCCTGATCTCCCTTCAAAACCTAATTCTAGCAGGACACCCCTGGTGAAGCTAAGGGATTTGCCTCTTTCAAACCCTAGAGAAACAATGGTCTGTGACATAAACAATCCCTAGCTTGTGTTGGTCATGGCTCGCTGAAACTCACAGATTCTCAAGGTGATGGTGTTCTCACAATCCCTAAGGTCTCTAAAATTAGCAAGGGTTCTGGACAATCAAACCCTATTGGTTCAAATGTGGTTGAGGAAATTAAACCTGCAAAACCTAAAGGGAAAGTTTTTCTTCTATTGTCATTAGTGAACGTGAAGAAGTTGTCGTTGAACCAAAAATGACAAGATCTTTGAAAACATGTCATTATACTCCAGATTTGGGGTGAAGGTATAACACTCTCAAAATTACATAAAAAATTCCATGGTTAGTGGTTTGGCACTTTTTATTTCTAGGTAATCTCTACCAATACCTTTATTTTGGTAACATTTGGATTCAATTGAAGCAAAAAGTAAGGCTCTTGAAAAAAAGTATGTTTGGTTTGGTAAATAAATGGTTTTTATTTTCCCATGGTGACCTCTCTTTCAGCTGGATCTGTGTTTATCTGAATCTTTTCCAATTTGGTTTCCTCTACTGTTGCTTCCTTTTGAATTTTTAGATCCTAAAATCCTTGAAAATTTTGGCAATTTAATTGGAAAATTTCTCCGTTCGGATTCTTTGATCTCTGATATCATCTTTTTTATAAATTTTTTTGTCTTAGTAAATCCTAAGAAGAATTTTTTGAGGTTTTGTACCTTTAAATCATTGGATGGAATTTGGTGGTAGCCTATAGTTAAAAACTTTGATTGGTTTCAAAAAGTTGTAATAGATTGTGATGCCCCACTTTTTAAGCGACTTAAGCTCTCACAACCAAAAAAATCAAATGATACATGGGAAAACAAAATAACTTGGTCATTCCCTCCTCAAATATGCCTAATTCTAGCAAGGTTATTGGGACTAATATTAACGTTGCTTTAAAGGAACATTCCCTTGTCAATAGTGGGCCAAGTCAAATATCTAAGCTACAAATGTCAAAAGAGAAATTTTAAGATCAATTTTCCCCCTTGACAAATATGCCCAGTTCTCTAGTCAAAAATCTTATGGCAACTCAAGTTAAATCTCCTCCTCATTTTTTCCATAAAGACAACTTTCTTTGACAAGCTTCTCAAATTTTCCAAAAATCAGAACGTTATTAACCCCAATATGGTAAGGGGATTCCTACTTGTAATCCGTTTGATATTCTTTCTTCTGAAGACATGGCTGATTTTTTTCCTGGATCTGATGGTAAATTACCCTCCTCTAAGTTAGTCATCTCAGTAAAAATCCATAGATCTTTTCCCCAACAAAAAGAAATATGGGGAAAACATTAAACCTTTGAAGAATGGCTTGAATATAATGGTTGCAAAGTCCAATGAGCAGATAATGCCAATTGGATTTCTTGACTCCATAGTTATCCCTTTGTTAGCAGTTGGTTCATTAATTAAGCGAAATGAGGAAAATGTATGTTTCCCTCCAAGTAGTATAAGGAAGGGATGTAAAAAATTAATACCTCATGTTTCAGTTCAACTTCCCATAGCTAAACTGAGGTAGCTATCTCGGATAATGAGCAACCCCCCTAAGTCTATGGTCTATTCCCCCATGCAAACTTTATATCTTTAAGAAAAAGACATCAATACCTAGTTGAACATGTGGGATTGAGAAGAAAAACTCAATCAAGCTTAGATTTAACTAGCTTAATTGTTGCTCCATCAACCCAAAATAAATATCCAAATCATTTTTTATTGGATCAACAATTGATTGTTAAAATTCACAAGATAATCAAGGAATGTAATACCACTTTTAATGAAGACATTCAGGGGAAAATTTTCTCTTCCATTGAAAATTATTTTTTTCAAGCTGAAAAGGACCTTACCATTCCTACAATTCAAGATTTGTAGTTGAAAAAATCACCTATAAACCCAATACAATCACATAGTGTGGGTGACATGGTTATAATCCCATTATTAAGAGGAAAATTACCTATTTCTCAATCTCTTCTCTCTCAATATTTTCCCCTCTCCTCACCTTCAAAAAGGGGGAGTAAGCCAAAATACAAGAAAACTCAAGTTGAGATTGATGCTGGTATTCAAACCATGTTAGTTTCACCAACAAAGAAAAAGAGGAATTTTAGTTCCCCAGTGATAATATCTGGGGCTTCCAAACAAAATCTATAGTTGGAGTTTGTTGTTTGGAATCCTTCTCAAAAAAAACTTAGGGTAAGAGGGGAGAGGATTCCTCCCCTCGAGAAAAATGAAGGTAACATCATGGAATGTTAGGGGCTTAAATTCCCCTAACAAGTGGTGCCTAATCAGGCATCAGTTAGACTTAATAAACTTTGGTGCTTCTTTGCTATAAGAAACTAAAATGAATTCAAGCTCTACTATATAACTTTTTTTCAAAATTGTCTAAATGGAATTTGTATTCATATTCAACTTTAGGGGATTTTGGGGGCTTAGCATTTCTTTTGAATGAAAATAATGTTGCTCTCGGGGTAATTTTCTCTTCTTCTAATTGGGGTCTTGCTCTTGTAAAAAGAAATTTCTTTGATATTAAATTTTGGATCTTTAACATATTTGGCCCTATCTCTATTAGTGAAAAGCAACATTTATGGAATTTCATATCCTTAGTTCTACAAGTTTTTTCAAATTCCTTGGTTGTGCTTGGTGGTGAATTCAATTTTGTTTTAAATTATTCTAAAAAATTGGGAGGTATAATTCTGAATAGAAGAGTAATGGGGGATTTTAAGAACTTTGTATGTGGAAATAACCTATTTGATTGTAAGCCACAAAATGGTTCCTTTATCTAGACCAATAAAAGAAAGGATTTCTCTCAAATTGTTGAGAGATTGGATCACTTTTCACTTTCTTCTTCTTGGTTGGATTAAGAGTTAGATACATTTTCTACTATTCATGGTTTATGTAGATTTCTTCTCTTTATCTTTCAATATCATTGATAATAGGGCAGCTAATAAGATTCCTTTCAAATTTGAATCAATGTGGTTTAGGGATACCTCCTTCATCCCCTTTATTAAATTTTGGTGGCAAAATAATCCCTTATTTCTTGGATCCCGAATGTTGTAGATGTATAAAATACTGAAGTTTCTAAAAGGGAAAATTAAAATGTGGAATTAACATTTCAAAAATATTTTTATAGAAAAAATAAGGCTTCAAAATGAAATTGAAACTTTAAATGATTATTTTATGGTAAATGGTCTAGGTTCAGCCTCATATGAGCTTAAAAAATCTTTGACCTCTCAACTTGATGAAGTTCTTCATAGAGAAGAATGTTGTTGGAGACAAAAGTCTCAAGACACATGACTTATAGAAGGTGACAAAAATACCAAATTCCTTCATGCTTCTGCAAAAATTAAGAGGCAAAAAAGTATATTTTTTTCAATAATAAGTATGGATGGAATACTCTTAGATGATGATAGTAAAATTGCAAAAGAAGCTACCTCTTTTTTTAGAAATTAACTCACTTCTAAACGTATTTCAATTAATAATTCTATCCTTGATGCTATTTCTTCAGTGGTATCCTATGATGACAATGTCATGCTAATGGTCCCTTTTTCTCTTGATGAAGTCAAAGCAGCCATTTTAAATATGTCTCCTAACAAAGCCCCAGGCCCTGATGGATTTACTGCCAACTTCTTCCAAAAGTGTTGGGAAGTCATTGGTTTTTATGTCTTGCGAGTGCTTAAAGAAGCAAGGCATAATAGGATTATCCTTAAAGAACTCAATAACACTTTCATTACTATTGTTCCAAAAGTGGACTCTCCAAGCACCTTTGCTGATTTTAGGCCCATTTCCTTGTGCAACACCATTTATAAAATCCTTACTAAAGAAATTTCCATCTACCTTGCTAAGATCATTCCACATGTCATTTCAGAGGAACAAGGTGGTTTTATACCAGGGAGGGATACCACTGAAGGTGCAATTGTAGCCCATTAAATATTGTATTCCATAAAGTCACATAAAATTCTAGCCATGATTATGAAATTAGATATGATGAAGGCTTATGATAGGGTAAATTGGGATTTTCTTCTTACTTTTTTGCACAAATTGGGTTTCTCATAAAAATGAGTTAAATGAATTTCCTCTTGCATCTCTACTACAAGATTCTCAATTCTTCTTAATAGCTCTTCTTGTGGTTTTTTCCCTTCATCTAGAGGTATCAAGAAGGGTGACCCATTGTCACCTTTTATCTTCATTCTTATGACTGAAGGTTTAAGTAGAACAATAAAAAGGGAAAATGCATTAGGTGAATGGAAAGGTATCCAAATCCCAAATATACAGGAAGATCAAACTCATGGTCTCTTTGCTGATGATATTTTATTATATGGGCATGTGTCCATACCTGAAGGTAGGTAATAAAAAGTGTAATCACAAATTTTTCATTAGCTTCTGGTAAAAATATTAACCCTTTCAAATAAGAAAAAATTCATTCAATTTTCTATATTTTATTCAAAATAAACTAATCAATTTATGGGGGTTTTTTGTGGGCTCCTTTCCTTGTTCCTACCTTGGTATGTCATTTTTCATTGGAAATAATCTTCATGTATTCTGGGAAAGAGTTCGTAAATTTATTTTGAATAGAATATCTTTGTGGAAGTATAAATGGATTTCCTTTGTTGGGAAAATCCAAATGGTGAAATCTATTCTTAATGCAACTCCTATCTACATGATTATAGTTCTAGATTCCCCATATCATACCTTAAATATGTTGAAATATACCTTATGCTCCTTCTTATGGAATGATAATGTTGTGGAAAAGAGAAAATTCCACTCATTTCTTGGGATAAGATCTGTTTGCCAAAAAGAACTTGGTAGTACTAGAATAAGAAATCTCAAACTTCAAAATGTAGCTTTAGGTACAAAGCTTACTTGTAATATTTATCAAAACCCACTATCAAGATGGGGGAAACTAATGTTCTCAAAATATTTACACTCCCATCCTCAAGAATCTTTGTTCAGGGCCTCTTCATTATGAAAAGGATTGGCAATTTGGAACTTCATTGCTTCATGTAGATTAGTCATCCTTCCTCACCTTTCATGGTTGATTTATAATGGTAAAAACACTAAATTTTGGGAGGATAGGTGGAATGGATATCCTCTTCTTTCCTCTTTCATTTTTTGGGGAAATCGAAAGGAGCTTTTAAAAAATATTTGGGGTCATTTTCTTGCTAATTACTTCAATGTTAAATTTATTGACTGCATTCCAAAAATTTCTTGGAAATTTGTAGATGATTTAAATATTTATCCATCTATCAAAGAAGCCTATAAAAATGAGATGGATAAAAGGTGCATTATCTTCACACCTAAGGATGATGTACTAATTTGGACCAATTCAAAATCAGGGAAATATTTAGTCAAAGGCTACAATTCTCTTTTGGCCTCACTAAACAAATCATTTCTTCTGCATGTTCTCTTTTGGGATGAAGCTTGTCTCCCTAAAGAGGGTTCTTTTGCTTGGATTGCATTCAATGGAAGGGATCTAACTACTGAGATTCTTGATAGGTTGGGCTTTGTTACTGCTTTTCCATGTGCCTTTTGTGGCTTCTTTTTAGAATCTAGGGATCATCTTTTCCTGCATTGTACATTTGTAAAGCATTGTTGGTATTGGGATTTTAGGTTGGTTCTCAATGGTGTGTCCCACTTTATCCATACAATTCCAATCTTGGCCTCTATTAAATTTTGCTTCCTTTTTTCATTGTCTATGGGTTGTCACTCTGTCATTAGTTTTATGGTGCATCTAAACTGAAAGAAACAATAGAATCTTCAAGAACAAGTGCTCTCCTATTGAGGATGTTCTTATTAAAATGGAATCTTCAATTTCAAAAGTGGCTAGATGCTTCATTTTCAATAAATTTGAGTCATTAAAATTCTTCACTAACTGGGACAGTTTCATAATTAAGAATTGGCCTCTCATTAAATCCTTACCCTTTCATGGAGCTTTTTCTAATAAAATAAATAAGATGTTGTTATGCAAAGAGGCTAATTGGATTCCTCCCCCTGTTAATTACTTCAAACTAAATAATGATGGGGCCTTAAGGGGTAACCATGGAAAATATGGGGCTAGAATAGTTATAATGGACTCAGATGCTAACATTGTCAAAGTAGCCTATAAGATGTTGTTGGTGGGCACTAATAATAGGGTTGAACTAGAAGCCCTCAGTATGGGTTTGGATCTTGCAAGGAAGAACTTTCCCTTACTAAATGAGATCCTAAAGTGTGCTCTTTTATGGCATGATTTCAACTCAGGTAATTATGGTTTTTGCTTGTTTTTCATCTCATATTTAGCAAGGATATAAAGTTGAAGTATCACAATTTAATATACTATCTTGCTATTGATATTTCATGTCACTTTTGGCAAGGTTATAAAGTTGAAGTATTAGAGCTTAATTTTCTATCTTGCTAGGGTTGTGGTCATTTGATATATACCATACGTGTTGCATGGCTTGGTGTTGTGGCTTTTTCCTTGGATTCTTCTTATTTGGCATTTCAGTTTCAGCTGGTTGAACAAGTGGTTCATGTTAGTTATGCTTGGAATCTAAATATAACTGATATCAATTTTTTCTATTCGGCTCCTCCACTCAAGATTACTGTCTTCATAGAATTATTTTTTGGCAACCTTAGCATAGCATGGACTTTTCACCTTTGAAATGTCTTGTTTATTTGGAGGTTTCTGTCAATTTTTTACTTCTTGCTTGTTATGTTCTGTTATTTTTTCCATACATGTCGCATGGTTTGTTGTTTGGCTTCTCTTTCAGGTTCTTCTTAAATGGCACTTTGTTTCTCAGTTGGTATTATTTTTCACTTTACATGGCTCATGCCTACTATGTTTAGTTTCATAATATTTATGAAATATCATTATGCACTTGGTTACTTTTAATTTGGTTCAGCTGACTCCTTCTTCCATTTTTTATGTATTCATATAAATATAACATGGATTTCCTATTATTTTTGAACAATGAAGACATAGTGGTCTCTTTCCTCAATGGCACATTCAATGATTTAATATAGGGTTGCGGTAATTCTAGAAGGAAAAATTTGCAGATCATTGGTTAAGTATTCTTTGGGAAATGGTGCTTTCTCTATTGATGGATTTATTCCTAAAATTGGCTTTGTTACTAATATTTGGTTTGGAGATCTTTTGATGTTAATTAGGTATGGCATCGTGAATGATAACTTTGATGAAATTATCTTCTGGTGTAAATGTCTCAGCATCAAACTTTCTTCTAAATTCTTGACTATAAGAGTAAACCTTTCCCTTACTTTCCACTTCCCACGTGTTCATTATTGCTACAAGGGTATGTGTAGGATCATGATGGGCCAAAAAATGGCAATATGATGAGTATGTGGCTAACAACTATTTTTTTACAAAAAAATGATGAAATGAAAAGGTTTTTTAAAGGAGATTATCAGTTTTCCACCAATATAAATTATGCTTTACTTTTAGTTTAATAAGTAATTATTATTCATTTTCTATTCAAATTATGAGTAAAGTCCTGATTGATAGGCTGATTGAAAAACATCTACAGCTTTCAAACGGTATTGCATTTTTTGAATCAAAAATATGCGTCACATTTTATGCTTCACACCCTATAGGATTAAAAAAAGAAAAATTGAATTGCATGAAGTTTTGACCAATTAAGGTGGTCAGACATACGAGTTTTTATATTTAAAAAAATTGTAACAAAAATTTCATAATTAATTATTTACTTAGAAAACAATTATAAAAAAATATGCATGACATTGGGGCACGAGTCCTCTACTTATATCTAAAATATTATAAAAAAATATTATGATTTTACTGTGGTTAGGGATATAAGATAGACACCTACTTCTTATTTTTTCCCTGAAATTTAAGTACCACTGCATTGAAATTTCAAATTTTCACCAAATAGATTTTATTTTTTTTAAAACAAACCTAATAGTTTAGAAACTACATTCAATTTTCGACAGATTCTATTCTTACACATTTTTGAAATAATATGGATAACTTATTCAAATTTTTACATCAATTTTCCTAACTCTGATTTTTCTTTATTTTTTGCCACTTAAGGGCCTATTTTTTCCATGATGATCCTGCACATACCCACAAGATTTGATAGAGTATCTTCATCAGCTATGAAGTCAATGAAGATAATTTCTTTGGATGATTTATATGAAGCCAGTTCAAGTTCCTGGGTGGTTGGGGTTGTTTAAGTTCCAACTTTTGGGTTCTTCTTTCTTTGGGTTGAAATGTTGTATTTGGGAACTCTAATTGGGCTGGTCCCTGTGTTTTTTTTGTAATCTCCATTTGTGACTTTAGTTCTTCTGCTTGGAGCTATAACTGAATGTTTTCTCCTCTTGGTTCTTTCCTGTCGATATGCTCTCCTGAACCAAGATTTTGTAAGAAGTCTTTTTCAAAATAATAAAAAATTTCACTATCCTAGCTACTTTTATTTTTTTTTAAACTTATCCCCACAGGGATATTATTATCATTAAATCATAATCAAATAGGACATCTAAAATTATTAGTGAAGTTAAAATCAACATTACATAAAGGCTAGGATATGTAATAGAATCAAAAGTTAAAGATGCATCGTAAGTGTTGAATCAACCTCAATCTATTTACCTTTCCAAGTGAGCTATTTAATGCCTAGTAATTAGAAATGAAGCTAACAAGAACTATCCAATATTGAACACCCTATCATTATAGAGCTAATTATGTATATTTATAGTATACACACACAACTAAACATATACATGTAATTCATGGCTATTTAGTTCGTTAACATTTGTTAGTAATTATACTTTAAAGGATTTAGAAGCTTTAAAGTTATAGTTCACAAATTTAACTTTATTTGTTTACCTCATAACTCTACCCAAATTATTATTCTTCTTATAAAAATTCCTAGGAGATTTCAATTACCAACTTTACTTACTATACCTAGACTCTTCTATGATAAGTTATTTGAATCACTTTGTTATAAATTAAAATATTCTTATTATTGGATTAAATGGAGATAGTTTTCATCCACTAGTAAACTAAATAAATAATTAAACTCTCTAACAAGAACACAATCTTGAAAATAAGTGAATAAATAAAATCAACAATTTAGAACCAATATTTCTAAGCACTATACAATTAAGGCTCTTAATGGATAACTAGAAACTATTTTTTTTTAAACTAACTTAAGAATCCATGTAAGGGTTTTTTATCATGTTTATATCTTCAATATTTAAGAGTTCCTTAAGATATTTTCCTTTCCTTCATGATACCTTAACTTAGTTTCACAAAATTTGTTTTTGCTTTTCAATTTATTGTTTTAGTTTCAAAGTATGAGGCAGTAATTTTTTAATCATAAATTTTATTTGGTTTACTGGGTTTCTTTGGTTTTCTGGTATGTTGTAAAAATATTAGATTTATAGAAACCATTTAAATTTTGTCATCTAAATCTTTGTATTTTATTCTATGTGAATATTTTTTTAGGACTGCTTTATGACAGATTTTTATTGTGGATGAGGATGTCAACATTTTCTTAATAAATCATAATTCGTGATTTGGGTTAATAGAATTTTAAAATATTTTTTGTAAAAATTAATAATAGAAAAACAAATTAAATTATATGCTTCAATAGAATTTTTATCAATTTATATGATCAAACACATGAAACTACTTTAAAAAAAAATATTGTTTGGCATAGGGGCAATATTGTTACCTCAACAAAACAAACATGTTGCTCTCTTGAAATCCATTAGTTGAAAATCCCAAGATATTCTTTCTTATTCAAAACATGTGCCTAAAATACAAATATCCAAAAATAAGAAAAATAATATGGCCAATGGTCTCTCCACCTAACCATAGGATTGAGATTTAATCCACCCCTAAGCTAGGGTCACATAGCACTTCCACAAATTACTTTCTATATAGGATTCACAACCAATGTGCAACATATAACATCCACATTACTAAACTTGACACATTGCAACCACTAATCTCAATGATTCCTAGACAAGTTTACCTTTTATATACTTTGCACTTCACAACATCTTGCATTAATATTTAAATAGGTGAATAGAATGGATGTATTGTAGATGAGGGGACAAATTAAACTATTGGTTTTTGGCTCACTTGCACCTTTCGAGAGAAGTAGGGCCAAAAATGCAAACTACTTCATTCAAATTATGTTATGTGCAATTTTTTCTAATCTAAATGAAGTAAACTAAGTGTAATTGACTAATGTAAATGGATGAAAATGAATGTAAAAGTGCAATTTTAGCTTTGTTTGAAAACACACTATGACATGCAAGCTGAACTAAATGAAGAAATTATGTAGAACAAAGGGAAACATGATGAATATGAGTGGACCTAGAAAAAATTTGATGAATTTGGAATGTTGTGGATGCTGGTTGAAATCATTGATTTTTCATAGTGTGACTCATTTGCCTAGGGTGGTGAATTAGTCCTCCTAGTGAAAAAGTGTCAGAAAGAAGTTTTTGTCTATCAGGATCCAGAATATGAAAAAAATCAAATTTTCAGTCCTAAGGTTGGACTCATTTTCCACAAGTAGCAAATCATCCTCTCCCAAATTTTTAAAAAATTAGGACACAACTCTACAACACTAGGTTTGGAAATCATTGAATGTCGAATTATCAAGGTTAATTTAACAGAAAATGGACAAGAAAGCTTCTCCAAGCTTGAAATAGACTTGACTTGACTTGTAAACGAATCTTCAAGACCAATAAGCTTGTTAAATCTGCATACCTATGTCTGCAAACACACATGCAATAGGGGAAAAATGGTTGAGGATTAGCAAATTGGGGTTTGTCTTGGTCAAACCCCACTTGAGGTAATAAAACCCTTAATGAAAAAATGAAAGGAAAGAGAATGATAAACTAATAATATGCAATAGCTATCAAATTAACATACCCTTGATAATGCAAGTCTGAAGTAATGTCAATGGATGCTCCAAAGTGCTTGACTATTGCTTGAATTGATGTATGAATGATGGAGAATTGTAGGATATTTCTTAAATGTGTTAGGAGATGTAAAATGAGGTGAAAATCACATATTTATACACACTTGTGTCTTAGTTAACCATTCATACCTCATCACAAGCCGACATCAAGTGATTTTGAATAAAAACCCAAAAGGAAATTTTAAAATTTTTGAATTTGGAGCCAATGGGGACTCATTTGCCACCCATGGTGAATGGGTCCCACCTAGGTCCTGAATATGTGTCAAGAAATATGCAATATTTAATGTTTTTTGTTGGGATAATATTAAAAAATACACTTAATTAAGTTAGATGAGGGCATAAAGAGGTCAAATAAAGAATGAGAAAGGGATAAATAGAGATGTGCCTAGAAAAGCCTAAAATCTTCTTACAAGACTTTACAACACTTCAAAATAGGACTTGTTGATGAATAAAAAGGTGACTTTTAGGTAAATTGTAATAAATGGAGTGTAGAAGAATGTAGAAATGTCTTACAACACTTCACAACACCTTCACAAGACATCATTATTTGAATTCTAGTACCTAAATATGCATGTTCAAGCCACATTACAATATAAAATCATAGCATAATATAACAAACACCATGAAAAAAGACCTAAAAGGCCATGAAAATGACAAGGGGCCATTTTTCTATGGCTTATTTATCCCTCACTTTAGTGAGAGGATGATCATTCTTCAAACTCACACTAAAGTAGCCATGAATATTGAGAGGAGGGTTCAAATGCACTTATGTTAGCAAGATGGAATGACAACAATCAAGAGGTATGATCAAGCCCGTAGGATGAAGATCCCATGGAAAACTAGACATAAGAACAAAGGAACACACAAGTGTTGAAATGAAGGCATTGAATGAAGCTTTGATCATCAATCCAACTAGTTGTGAATTAAATCTTGGTTGATTGGGAATGTTTACTCACTCTGAAACGACATAACACAAAACAATTTGTCAGGTGAGAAGGCCAAATGTACTTACTCTGGGGCCATAAAACTTCTAAGTGTCTATGGGGTGAGAAATGCCAAAAAGGTAAGATACATACACTAGTTGGTATGAACTCACAAATACAAAAGTGGCTATGGGGAGAATTCATGTCGCTAGTTGGGCTTCCCTCTCAACCATATTAAATTTACACATGTTGATAACTTTAATAAGGCACCACAAAGAAAATTTCATGAATAAAAAGAAAGGTAGCACAGGCATGCAAGTTGTATTATGCAAGGTGGTAAGAATACAAAAATGTGAAATGTAAAATGTAAAAGTGTTGAATGTTCAAAAGACTCTTGTTTAGTTCATGCAAGGCCAGTCACTTAGGGAACATTGTGTCTAATTTCTCCAAGAGAGGGCCCATCAAAGAATAGTATATTCACAACTTAGGGGATTTAGTGTGTCACATCAGGCCACCAAGAAGAATGTAATATGCTAAGATAGATCACACTTATGAAGGAAATCACATCTAACTTTTTCTATGAAGTGACAAACAAATCATATAATGACAAGGCTACACTAGGAACCAAGAATGAAAATGAAATAATGGTAATGTATGCTCCCCACTCTAAAGGAATTTCCACACATTATTTTGTGAGCAATTACTTTAAAGTAGAGAAGAAAAGAAAATGAAAAAAGAAAACAAGACATAAAATCCAACTTGGAAATCCTTATTGCAAGTCATGTTTCGAAGTGAGGTTGTATCATTTCAAAGAAAGATAAAGCAAAGGGATTTTCCCCACAAAAAAAAGGCACACCAAACACATAAGGGATCTATGTATTTGGTGCCAGTATGTTCATTACTGCAATGTGTTTATGAAAGAGATCAGAACTGTCATCTTTTCCCAAAGCACATAGAACTAGAAGATGACATCAAGAAAGCAAAAAAATGAAAAATGAAGTATGTTTTGGGTCAACATGGAAGAGACATTGTGGTTGATGAGATTAAAAAATGTTCATAAGTTTGGATATTATGATAAACTTTTAATGCCTTTAATTTTGTTATTTGTGGCTGTTTAAACTCTGTTGAAACCTTTTATGGGGGTATCTTATAGAAAAATACTTTCATATTCCTACAGCTTATTGTGTTGACTTGATTACATTTATTGCCCCGTTGACTCCCTAAATAACTGGTATATCTCATACAGTTTTTTAATGATGAAATAGATTTAAATGTGTGATTAATGAACAGATATCGTGTATGTGCCATACGCCTTTTCTTTCACACCTCTTACCTTTTGTTTCACAGGTTGTTGAAGAATGATCAAGTCAAGCGCAACCGATCTCGACCTTGCAGAAAAGTCCATTTCCCGCATGACTTCAAGGAAGCTCTGACGAAGACTCTTTGACCGAAACCGTTGGGAAAGATTTTTAATGATAGTTAATCTGGAAAGAGTGGAGCACTAGATTCTTTCTGGATCGGGTTGAACGCATAAATTCATTTATGAAGTTTGTTCCTTGATTCTGGGATACACTTTACTTCCACGTCTTTCTTTGATAGGGTTAGTTAGTTAGTTGCTCTCCTGATTTTAAATAAAGTACTCCTCCTATGCGAGTGAGAAAAGGAGATGATAGTTAGAGTAAGATAGAAGCATAGTGATAGTAGATATCATGTAAGAGTCAGTATGATAATAAAAAGCAGAATCTGTTTGACCAAAGATAGAATTTGTTGTTAGTTTCCATATGAACAAAGCAATGTATACCATTCTATTTTCATGAATAAAGTTTGATGAAGTTCTGAGTTCAGCACCTGCATAATCAGTAGATGCTTGCTAAGGGGGCCCACTTAGTAAGTATCTGTAGCTAATTAGTTAGTTGTTCTTTTTTGTTGATCTTTAGTTAGCTTTCATCTTTGAAGTTTTTATACAAATTCAGTCTTGTATTGCTCCGGCAGCATAGAGAATCCATCCCTGTGCCTGTTCCTGCAGCATAAGGCCAGTTCATAGTTTGTGTTTCAGTTGTAGTTGTTATGATTTCTATTTTAATTAAATCATAGTTGAGTTTAAGAACTTTGCATTACCTTTCTGCAACATAGATAGAATTCCTTTCCAGTATTTATTTCTGCTAAGTCTTGACTGAAACTAGTTCTTAGTGCATATATTTTTCCGCACCATTTAAAGTATACGTCCCTTAGTTTTACAAGTAAATGAACATCCATGGAGAGGTATTAGTCACCTATTGGAATGTCCAATTCCCAGGAAAGGTTTTTCTATGATTTTCATATCCTTTTATGGGCGCGACCATTTTTGGCACTGTTGTCGGGGATGGCGTCCATCTAGGAATGTGTCAGAAGTCATTTTTAGCATTAGTTTAGTTTGTTAGTAAAAAAATTTCAAAATCTTTCAAACCATTCATCATATTGCATGCATAGAAGAAGAAGAGATGTACTAGGAATGTTCCTCCCTAAAAACCTATTTATTGAACTACCATTTGACCCAGCTGACAACAAACCTGAGGAAAATCCATTCGCTCTGTTATTCCAGCAACCAAACATGGCAAATAATCCACCTAATAATCCACCTCCTGCATTTGAGTTTCCCATTGTTCCTCGGAGAGATACTGACAATCTTAAAAACATTCCCTCTTCCTTGCTTCCAAAGTTTTATGGCCTAGTTATGGAGGACCCAGAAACTTTTCTGTTTGAATTTGATGTCCTCTGTCGCAGTTATGACTACAACACAGACACTCATAAATTGAAGTTATTTCCTTCCACTTTGAAGGAAGGAGCTCTCAGATGGTTCATGAGTCTGGGAAGAGGTGTTGTAGATAATTGGGCGGCCATGCAGACCAAATTCCTTGAAAAGTATAAGGAATATTGTAAGAGTGCTAGCAAAGGTGATGACATATTCTAAATACAGTAGAAGGAGGATGAGAATCTAGAATATTATATTTCTAGATTTTTGTTTTCACTAAAGAGGAACTCAAACCATACTCTCAACGAGGACTCTCAAAAATTACTCTTTCTAAGGGGAATCAGTGATGCCTGTATAGATGCCCTGGACCTAATGGGAGGAGGTGATATAGCCCAACTATCTTGGGATGATATAAAGAAAATATGTCTTAACTACTCTCGAGCAATAGTTAAGAAAGGTCAAGGTCATCATGCTACAGTGGGGAAGTCTTCTTCTGGTGGAGTTTCTCGGATGGAGATAACAAATTTGCTATCTGACTTCAAGCAGGACATCATTAATAATATGGCTACACAACTGGACACCATGCAAGCTCGAAAGATACATGAGGAAGCTAAGGCAGTTTTGGCTGAGTTCTGCCCATACTGCAGATAGAAGAAGTGTGACTGCAGATGCAAGGTGGTGGCTAATTTGAAAACTAAGCAACTACCTACTGACTTCAAGCTAGTAGAAGGTGATGATGATCAAGTGTTCTTTGTTGCACAAAGGAGACCATGGGCCCAAAGACAAGGTATGCCTCAAGATCCTTTAACTTTTGGTAATCCTTATTCTGGCTATAATAACCAATGAAAACATGCATATGGACCACCACAACCCTGGAATCCACCTCAACCAAGTTGGCCTAATTATCAGAACCTGCAATGGCAATCTCCTCAAGGAGGTTGGCAGCAGCCACAAGGGCAATAGACCCCACCTTCAGGAAATTGGCAGCAAAATCCTCAATGGAGAGGTCCACAGCAATGGCAAAACCAGTCCCCTAGATTCCTGCAACTTCCACAGCCACAACCACAGGCCCTCATGCCACCTCCTGTAGCAACTACCACAAATCATGGCCCTCCAAAGCAAATGCCTATGCCTACCCAGCCATTGCCAAATTCCAATAATAAGCAACAGCAGTAGCCACAGCAGTCTACGTATCTTGCCGAAGCCAACCAATATCAAGCTTATGCCTTAGATGTTAATAACATCCATTTAAGGTCTGGAATCACTTTACCTGCTCCAAAACCCCCTCTAATTACTTAAATACCAGATTCTCCCCTTGAAGAATCTACTGCACCTACTGATCCTACTGAGCATATGCCTAACCTGATACGATTTCTAAGGAGCCTGCTTTGCCAAATCAAGACAACCCACCTTTTCCTCAGAGGTTGCAAAGTACTACATTTAAATCCCTGGAAGAACCCACTTTTGACATTATGGATCAGCTCAAAAATGTAGAAATTCAAATTCCCTTATTTCAGGCTATCAAAGATGTTCATATTTTTGGAAAAGCCATTAAAGAGGCCTGTTTGAAGAAGCCTGGATGGAAGAAATAAGATCCTCAAACAATTCATGTCTTAGGGAAATTGGCTGATATAATGTTGGGAAATGCAGTCATTCCAAAGTATATTGACCCTGGAAGTCCTGTAGTGCAGATACATATAAATTTCCAAGTTGTAAAAAATGTTTTGATTGATTTAGGTGCTGCCATTAATGTCATGACAAAGCATACTATAGACTCCTTGAATATTTCAAACATTAGGTCTACACCCAGAGTTCTACAGCTTGTAGATAGCTCCGCAGTTAAACCTGATGGGATGGTGGAAGATGTAATTGTCACTCTTGAATCTTGGGAGTACCCTACTAATTTCACAATATTATCAGTTAAGGAAACTTTAGGAGGGTATCCAGTTATCCTTGGTAGACCATGGTTAGCAACTGCTGATGCTTTTATAGGATGTTGTTATGGAGATATGACCATTTTTGATGGGCAGTCCACAAAGAAATTGGCTCTGTATCTGCCTACTAGACCTCAACCAGATTTGTCCCAACCTATTTGGCTAGATGTGGGGGAAGAAACTGAAGAAGCTAATTCCTTGGCTCAATTAATGATGCTTCAAAATGATACATTCTCACAACTTCAGAGTGAGGATGCCTTGCTTTTCCAAATTTTATAGTTTCATTCTAATACGGGTAGTTCATCTGATCCAAGTGGCAGCCATCTACAATGTTTCCTGCAGCAACCAAATTCTGAGAGTTCACTACCTAAACTTCCTGTAATTTTTCATAACCTGCTTCCATAAGAGGTACAAACATCACTTGTAGATTCAATGAGTAATCTCACGAAGCAGATCGAATTGTCTCCAGGTCATTGTTTGAATGCCAATAGCAAGTTGTCACAATCTCAGGAGGCTGACTTATTCAAAATGCTACAAGAACAGCATAAAGCTTTTGCATGGGAATATGGGGACATGCAAGGGATATATCCTCGAGTTTGTACCTACAGGATCTATATTAAAGAAGATTGTTTACCAGTTAGACAACCTCAAAGAAGAGTAAATCCAACACTTAGAGAAATAGTTAAAAGTGAACTTCAAAAGTTGCTTGATGCTAGTTTTATTTATCCAATCTCTGACAGTCAATGGGTTTCTCCATTAGTCATTGTCCCCAAGAAAGGTGGCAAATGGAGAGTTTGTGTAGATTACAAAGAGTTGAATAATGCCACTAAAAAAGATCACTTTCCATTACCTTTTGTAGACCAAGTGCTAGACTCATTGTCTGGCAAAAGATATTTTTCCTTTTTGGATAGTTACAGTGGGTACAATCAGATAAAAATTGCCCCTAAAGATCAAGATAAGACCACTTTTACCTATCCATGGGGAACATTTTCTTATTCAGTCTTTCCTTTTGGTCTATGCAATGCGCCAGCAACATTTCAGAGAGCGGTAATTAGTATCTTTGCTGATATATCTCATGAATGTATAGAGATTTATATGGATGATTTCACTACCTATGGAGTCACATTTGAAGAAGCACTGGTGAATTTAGAAAAGGTATTGAAAAGGTGCAGAGAGTAAAATTTTTCTCTAAATAGTGAAAAGTGTTTTCTAATGATGGAAGAAGGTATTGTTCTAGGTCATCATATTTCAAAGAATGGAATTCAGGTCGATCCTGCTAAAATTGAAGTAATTCAAAATTTACAAACTCCTGCAAAACAAAAAGATTTCAGAAGTTTCCTTGGCCATGCAGGGTATTATAGAAGGTTTATAAAATATTTCAGTAAAATTGTAAGCCCACTTTATGTCCTGTTAACAAAGGATTCTCGATTCGAGTGGACAGAAGCCGATGAAAAATCTTTCCTACAACTAATGAACTTTTTTACTAAAGCCCCTATTCTTCAAGGTCCAAAATGGAATTTGCCTTTTCACATACATGCTGATGCCTCTGATTTTGGTCTAAGAGTAGTATTAAGTCAAAAAAAAAAATCAATTGAGCATGCTATGTACTTTATTAGCAAGAACCTTCAAGGTCCTGAGCTCAACTATACTGTCACAGAAAAGGAGTTGCTTGAAGTAGTGTATACTTTGAATAAATTTAGGCATTATGTCACATGTTATTAGATATTTGTCCATACTGACCATGTAGCAATCAAGTATTTGATGAACAAACTTGCAATTTCTGATAGATTGGCACAATGGCTCTTGTTGCTACAAGAATTTGACATTACAATCATTGACAAACCAGGAAGAGCTAATGTTGTAGCTGACTTTTTATCAAGACTTCAATCAGCTGCACCTATTGAACATGAGGTCATTGATAATAGGTTTCCAGATGAACACTTGTTCTCCATTGTTGCACATACTCCCTGGTATGTAGACATTTTCAATTATCTAGCAGCAAACAGGATACCATCTCACTTTTCTCCAAAAGAAAAGAAGTTATTAATAGAGAAAAGTTTTAATTTTTCATGGATTGCAAATTGTCTGTTTTATACTAGACCTGATCAAGTGATGCGAAGATGTGTAAGAGAAGATGATACTTATGATATCTTGCATGCTTGCCATGATGAACCATGTGGAGGACATTTTGCAGCAAAAATAACATTAATGAAGGTTCTTACAACAGGGTACTACTGGCCAACATTACACTAAGTCAGATGAAATGCCACTATATCTGCAGGTTATAGTCACCCCTTTTGATAAATGGGGGATAGATTTTGTGGGACCAATTGATCCACCATCAAATGGCAAGTCATACATTCTAATTTGCACAGACTATGTAACAAAATGGGTTGAGGTAAAAACTATGACTCATGCTCGGGATAACAAAGTTACTGAATTTCTGTATGAACAAATTTTCACTAGATTTGGAGTTCCCAGAGAACTTGTAACTGATCAGGGAGCTCAATTCACATCTAATCTGATCACTGCACTAATGAATGACTATAAGATCAAACATAGGAAGTCCAACCCCTATCATCCTCAAGCCAATGGTCAGGTGGAGGTAACAAACAGGGAAATTAAAGCGATCCTCACAAAGATAGTGCAGATCCATAAAAAAGATTGGAGCAATAGACTTCTTGAAGCAGTTTGGGCTTATAGAACTACATAGAAAACAACAACTAGGTTTACACCTTTTGAGCTGCTTTATGGGAAAACAGCCATGTTGCCCATAGAATTCGAACACAAAACTTTGCGGATAGCTCTTGAACTCAATATGGAAATATCTGAAGCACAGAAGGACCATCTCCTACAGCTAAATGCTTTGGATGAGATGAGAAAAGTTGCCCTATAGCATACAAAAGCAATCCAATAGCAAAGGAAAAAATGGCATGATCAACACATCAAAACTAAGAGATTTTCTACTGGTGATTGGGCTCTGTTATATGATTCTAGATATCAAGAGAACTAGGGTAAATTCACAACATGCTGGCTTGGCCCCTATGAAGTTGAAACTATGTTTAACAATGGAGCTGTACAACTGGTGACAATTGATCTAGTCTGTTTCAAATTACTAGTTAATGGCCACCGACTCTGATTGTACCATAAACCAGTCTCAAAAGAAGAATTCATGTAGCAGTTCATTCAGGTTCCTCCCGCTACTATTTCTGCAGCTGAAGGCTTTGGCCTTTCTCCTGTAGCTTCACCATAATTTTGAAAAAAGCATGCCCATAATAAAGGTTTTCTTTCTTTTAAAAAAATGAAACCCCTTTTTCTCCATTCTCATTTATCACCCCCACCTCATTTCTTTATCTTCCATCCATCCATCCCATCCGTTCGTTCCATCCATTCATTTCATCTGCCCACGTCACCCATCCACCTCATCCATCTGCATCAACTTTCATTATGATATCAATTCTGACTGTCAATTTATGCAAGCATCGTCATCTTTCTTCACATGTACGTGCACATATCAAAGGTACGCCATATCTTTTGTTATCACATATTTGATTTATTTTATTCTATTCATTTACTGCTATGCATGTACCGGTCATTATTACCCGATCTTCCGCCTATTCTTTAGTACATGTGAGCACGCATGTCATACTTTAAGTAGGGGCGGGGTAATCCACCTTTTAAAAACTTGTCTTTTCGTCGCTGCCATAACTGCGCAAATAACCTTTCTTTAATACTTTTTTAGTACTTTCCAAATATGATCACATGTCCTTCTTTATTGCATGTCTTTCTTGTAAAATATGATTAAGACTGCTTGTTTAAAAAACTCATTTTTGGAAAAGAAAAGAAATGTGACGGCACAACAGAAGAAAAACTAGAGCAAAAAGGGAAATAGAGAATTTGAATCTTTAGCAAGGAATTGAGTTCAGCTGCGAGAAATTGTGAACATGGGTGGTCAGTTGGTATGACATGAGCCTGTAGCTCATGAACTATTATTGCAAAATCCTCAAATAGTCCACACATTCAGCCTCTGTGGATGGTTAAATTACTTTTTGAATTTAAATGATTTTGATGAGGAGGCTACTGGAGAATTTTTGAGAACCCTTGCTGAAGGGGAAGCCACCGTATGGGGTCTGACGGTTGTTGCAAATGAAGACAAAACTGCTAAAGTAATCGGGCTTCCATCCGTTGGAGAAAACTTTTCTTCAGACGCTGCAGCTGCAAGGGCTGAGTTTTCAGTGCCCACTGATGGACCTTTGGAAGTCTCCAAGCAGGGATGCAAGTGCATATCATTGTCTCCTCCTTATTCAGAGTATGTTGCTTACATAATCAGGTATTTAACCTGTGAAGGCCATTTCTCCTACCTACATTCTCATCATTTCAAATTATTAAGCCATATGAGGCATGGGTTAGTTGTAAATGTTCCAAATTTTCTATTAAAATTTCTAGAACAAAGTGCCCACGGAACCCAATAGGGGAAAGATAATTCTGTTACTCACCATGGCCTTATTAAATTACTGATTGAATGCTCTTTAAGAGATGTCTCACCTCTTCCTGGCAACAATTCGTTGTCTAAAAGAGCTTGCAAATTCCACAACCCCCTAGGGTACTTACCCCACGACATCAGAAAAAGAAGAAAGAAATTGCGTCTACCAGTAGAACAGGGCAAGGGTCATCTACTCCTGTAGCACCTGGTCCTACAGCTTTCATGCATGAATCCTCTGCTAGGGTACAAACTAGGTCTGCCACTAGAAGAGAGAAAGGAAAAAATAAGGTAGAAGGGTCCCCAGAATCTGACCCTTGTTCTCAGAAAAGGCAATGTCCTTCTCCTGCAGCATCATCCCCTGCAGTCGTCTCTCCTACAACAACACCTGTTGCTATCACTAGTTCACCGCCATCCTCTAGTAGGGCAGAGCCCTCTAAGCAGACAAGAAAGAGGAAGGCTACCAGAACACCTCCTGCAGCCGTATCAGTGCCAAGAAGAGTTTCCACAAGGAAATAATCTAAGACCTCCCCTGCTTCACCTCAACCAGAGGTTATTGTAATTTCATAAGGGTCTGTTGAGTCTGAATTTAATGTTTCTCAAAATGTGTCAAAAAATGCCACTCAAAGTTCATTCATTCCTGAAGAGGAACAAGTTGAAACAAAGGAAATGGAGCATAATGAGCAAGGGTTACCAAATCTGGATGACTTGGCTACCGCTGCTATGCAGTTTTCAGAGGAAACATAGACTTCTCCTCTGCAGCAACAAGAATTCATCTTGCAGCAAGAGCAGGAACTAACTGAACAATTGAATGTGCCTAGTGAAGTTGCATTTCACCCTGCAACTTGTAAAGCCATTGTTCTTTATAAAAAAAATATTTTTAATTGAGTTTATGGAATATGTCAAAGCTAACTGGGAAACAGTTACATTGCAAACCCTGACTTTCCAACACATAGCCCAGACTGACATGCAACAAAGTCTATGGGAAGTAGAAGGGAAGAAATTGGAAAAATAAATTGAAAGTCAAAAATAAGAAATTGCTGAGTTGAAAGCAAAAATGGACGAAATGTTAAAAGTAACTGGTTAGATTATGGAATACATACCACTACCCAAAGTTTATGCTATGTGCCTTAAAGAACAGTTCTTATGGTTTCAATTGATGAGAATTTCCAGAAACCAAGATCCTATACTTCATACTACCAAAGAATTTTATGAAGCATACCAGGCAGCCCCAAATTGGTTAAGAAATTCTCTGTGTGAATTCTATTTACATGGCTTTTTAATTCCATTTGAAATAGAATGGAATCCTCTTCTGTATATTGGTGATATTCATTTGAGAGCATTTATTTCATGGACAACAAATGAGGCGAATTATGGCAGGCAGTGGGAAACATATGAGGAAGCTGAGAAAATTGAGCCTGTTTCATTACGCTCTCAAAGTTAAAACCCCCATGCAATGTTGAAAGACTGGTTTGCTCTGACATATGGCATTAATAATATTACAGCCAGAGAGAAAATATTTGATATCAGGAAACAAGTATATGATGAATTTCAGGCACAACCATATTCATTTTGGAGTCTAGCATATACCAGAAGTGAGAAAAGATGGGAAAGATTAACTGTTGGATTAAGAAGATCCAAACCTCACAGTCCCTTAAATTTTACAGCAGATCTTAAAAGATCATGCAGATATACACAATTGGGACCTCAAAAGAGATTTGAAATGTGGTTGCCATTGACATTCAGATGTCCTGTGCTACTGTGGCCCCTCTATCCTCACCAGGCTACAAATCTCAATGATGATTTAGAAGACCGAAGGTATGAAAGGTGCTAGGATTTCAGAGGATTTTATTACAGGTTTGGAAATCCATTTCAGAGTCATGCAGCAACCACTAACTTCAGAGAAACCACTAGGAAAGTTAATGCTGGAGGACCAGCATTGGGTTAAGTAGGGGGCAGAATGATGAGCTTAAAAAATGTTCCTAAGTTTGGATATTATGATAAAGTTTTAATGCCTTTACTTTTGTTATTTGTGGCTATTTAAACTCTGTTGAAACCTTTTATGGGGGTATCCTGTAGCAAAATACTTTCATATTTTTTCAGCTTATTGTGTTGACTTGATAACATTTATTACCCCGTTGACACCCTAAATAACTGGTATATCACATATAGTTTTTGAATGATGAAATAGATTTAAATGTTTGATTAATGAACGGATATCGTGTATGTGCCATACGCCTTTTCTTTTGCACCTATTACCTTTTCTTTCGTAGGTTGTTGAAGAATGATCGAGTCAAGCGCAGCCGATCTCTACCTTGTAGAAAAGTCCATTTCTTGCACGACTTCGAGGAAGCTCCGATGAAGACTCTTTGACCGAAACTGTTGGGAAAGATTTTTAATGAGAGTTAATCTGGAAAGAGTGGAGCACTAGATTCTCTCTGGATTGGGTTGAATGCATAAATTCATTTATGAAGTTTGTTCCTTGATTCTGGGATACACATTACTTCCACGTCTTTCTTTGATAGGGTTAGTTAGTTAGTTGCTCTCCTAATTTTAAATAATGTACTCCTCTTGTGCGAGTGAGAAAAGGAGATGATAGTTAGAGTAAGAAAGAAGTATAGTGATAGCAGATATCATGTAAGAGTTAGTATTATAATAACAAGCAGAATCTATTTGACCAGAGACATAATTTGTTGTTAGTTTCCATATCAACAAAATAATGTATACCATTCTATTTTCATGAATAAAGTTTGATGAAGTTCTGAGTTCAGCACCTGGATAATCAGTAGATGCTTGCTAAGGGGGCTCACTTAGTAAGTATCTGTAGCTAATTAGTTAGTTGTTCTTTTCTGTTGATCTTTAGTTAGCTTTCATCTTTGAAGTTTTCATACAAACTCAGTCTTGTATTGCTCCGACAGCATAGAGAATCCATCTCTGTGCTTGTTCCTACAGCATAAGGCCAGTTCATAGTTTGTGTTTCAGTTGTAGCTGTTATGATTTTTGTTTTAATTAAATTATAGTTGAGTTTAAGAACTTTGCATTACCTTTCCGTAGAGTAGATAGAATTCCTTTCCAGTATTTATTTCCACTAAGTCTTGACTGAAACTAGTTCTTAGTGCATATATTTTACCGCCCCATTTAAAGTATACGTCCCCTGGTTTGACAAGTAAATGAATGTCCATGGAGAGGTATTAGTCACCTGTCAAAATGTCCAATTCCCATGAAATGTTTTTTTGTGATTTTCATATCCTTTTATGGGCGTGACCAGTGGTCTCAATGCTTTGCATCATCCCCAAAAGGAAAACACAAGAAAAAATAAAATGGAAAAGGAAAAATAAAAGTGAAAAATCTTTTGAGTCAACATGAAGGAGACATTTCGGTCTTGATGCCTTGGATCATCCCGAAAAGGAAAAAATAAGAAAAGAAAAACTAAAAAGTAGAAGGACCGATTGGGTCAACATGGAAGAGACATAGGGCATCTCTATGCTTTGTGTCATCCCCAAAAGGAGAACACAAAACAAAATAAAAAAAGATAATGTACGACATATAGAAGAATAGAGGTGTGAATAGAAGTGTACTAAGAGAAGGAAAATTAAACACACATTATGGGGGAACATGATATGCACATGAAAAAATAAAATTAAAAAAGAAAAGAAAAAAGGCTCTTTAGGTGAATGCAATTCAACCATCTAACTAGTCATCCACCTCCTAGTCATGTTCAGTGTAATGCGAGAGTGGTTGACTATCCAAAGAAAGAATTGCAAGTGTTGAACTAAGAGTCATACCGGGTGCTTCTCTTCGTGGAGAGGAATTATCATTTAAGCTTATTGTGGATGAAAATAAAGAGTTTAAATTGTTATGCACTTCTTCATATATTTTTTCTATCGTCGCACTATCATCATCATCATCACCAAGATTAATGACAATGGGAGGACGAAGGGTGATTTCTAAGGATGGATGTATCAAAAGTTGATGTTGCTAGATTGGTTCATTTTGTTGCGTAGGTTGCACTAAACTATCCCATGGTAGGTCAGGTGAAGGAGGGTCATTGTCTATTACTTCTGTCAAAGGTAAAGGTTTATTTTCTTTATCTTCTTCCATGCAATATTGATGAGTAAGGATACAAGGACGATGCCTATGTTCCCTAGCACCATAGTTTTGTTTAATTCTATTTTGGAGTTGTTGAGGCATAAGAGTAGATTGAGGCATCATAGATTCTTCTACTTCAAAAGAAACTGAAGATGATGGATCAACCACTTTCTCTTTGAATGTATATTTTTGTTGAATGTGGGGAGGCATGACAGGAGTTTGTTCATTTTCCATTGATCATTTAAACAATGGTTGGGAAGTATCTAGGGGTGGTTGTTTAGGAGGTTGTATAGTTTGCTAAATGTTAGACTCAGGTTGAAGCATGGTTTCATCTATAATAGGAGATATGGAAGTGGACAAGGAAGCATTACGAAGAGAAAATTTAGATATCCTTTTTTCTTTGAACTTTTGGTAAGCTATGAAGAAGTCCTTTCAAGGGGTGATGGGTTCCATGGGTGCAGACCAAAAGGATTCTAATGAAAATTTACCTTTAGATGATAAGGGATTAAAGCCACTATGGTGTATGGTAAATATCTCATTGCCATGTGGAAACTTCAAACACTTGTGAAAAACCAAAGGGGACCGCTTTCATTGAGTGAAACCAAGTGTGGCCTACCCACAAACGAAATTGGTCAAATTATGGAATAATTGAAAATGTTACATCCAAAGTTTTAGGTCCAACTTGTAAGGGGAGTATGATCGATCCAATCATAGGGCATGCAAAAATAGTATGTTTCTTAATCCATGTAGTTGGTTTATTATAATCAGCTTGATATAGTTCATGTAATACTCAAAATTCCTCTATGATCACATTCTCACCACAAGCGAGATCTATTAATATCTCGTTAGTAGGCTTATCATAGATTTTTCTAGCTTTGTAGAGAGGACCATTAGGAAGCTTTTGTAGTATTTTTGTAGCAGAAAAAGTGATATCAAGAGACTTAGTGGTTTCTCCCTTATGAGGGATAACATTTATCATAGCCACAAATTGATCCATAGGACAATCTTCAGTAATAGGTGGGGGTGTATCATGTTGTTCATTGTGTGTATTAATAGTCATTACATCAGTGGTTGAAGGTTCACTAGCCTTGAAAAATGAAGTAGTGTGTTTAGGCATAGGATTGGTGAAAATTTGTAAGTTCTAGTTAGGGGGTGCAACAGACTTATTTCCTTGATCATTAACACCCACAATAGACAAATGATCTAAATCAATGCGGTCTTGAACTAAATATTTTAGATGCTTATAGTGTTCAGTGTCATGTCCATTTTGGTGATGAAAATGACATTAAGCATTAGGTTTGAAAGTGGGTGGTTAGTACTAGTTTGGATCAAGCGGTCGAATAGGTGGAAAAGTAAGCATGCATTGTTGAATTAATTGGTTCATTATTTTGTGAAGGGTATCAGGTAAGGGAGTAAATTGTCTCTTTGATTCCCCATAGTTGTAACGTACCACTGGTTTAACAGTTACCATTTGAGTTTGAGCTTGTTGTGTTGGTTGCAGTTGTGAAGGAGGAGGAAAATTGAACTATAAAAAGCCTCTATTTTGTTTAGAACTGAAAGTTTTGCGTGTTGTTTTGATTGTTTTGTTTGAGCTTGTCAATTTGGTTAGAAATGGATTTTTTAATCATAACTTGAAACTGAGTTATGTTATTCACACAAGGTTGTGCATAAATGCATAAACGGAGGGAATTTCATCATTGTTAGCTTATCTTGAAGGTGTGTGCAAGTTTTTGATAAATTTTTTTTGCAGTTGTACATCAGGAATCTTGACATCAATTTGAGCATACACAAATTGGTATCGTGGAATAAAATCAATAACCTCTTCATTTGTGTTTTTTCTACATCGCATGAGGTTAGCCATTGTTTTTTGAGGTATCATGTTAACTTGAAAGTGACTAATCAAAGCATCTACTAATTCATTAAATGAATGGATATGATGATTGGGAAAGTTGGAAAACCATTCTAATGTAGTATCTTTCAAGGTCGCTGGAAATAGTTTGGCTAGCAATTTATCATCAAGGACAAAGTCACTACAAAAATTTATATAAGCATTAACATGGTTGATAGGGTCTCCTTTACCTCTACATTTCTCAAACCGAGCCATTTATATCCCTTGTGGCATCGGGGTATGTATTATTTCTAAGGATAAGGGGTTGTTATAGACACGATATGTGGTTGAAGGGGATTGACCTTGGCTAATGGTGGAAATTTGGTGTTGCATGGATGAAATGGTATTAAGGAGTTGTGTAAGAATAAAAATGGGGTGAGTGTGTTGAGGTGGAAGAGAAAAAAGGTGATGGAGTGCAAGTGATGTTAGGTGAAGTGAAATGAATACTATGAGGTGCGAAGGTGATGGAGGGGACTTGTGATTCCGCAAGAGAAGTAGGAATGATAGGTGGAATCACATAATTAACCTATTACATAGTTGTGTGGACTTGCATATTGGTGTAAGTTGGCATAGATGCTATGGTTGAATGGGGAGGAACATGAGGTCCTCCTTGTCTTATAGGAATGTTTGCATTGTCTTATAAATGCAAAAAAATGCCAAAAAAATTGCTAGAAATGTTGTTGAAAAAGTGCAGAGGGACTAATTCACCCAGGGTGGTGAATAAGTCCTAGTATGATAATTTTTTTTGTTTTTCAGAAATTTGAATGTGATTTGAATGCTCTACAGAATGCAATCAAGGATGTAGAATGCATATTTTTAGTGTTTTCAATGAAATGAAATTTTCACTAATGCAATATGATAATGCATAGAATGCAAGAACAAACCAATGTCCTAATTGAAATGTTGATGCAAAAGTAATCTAGGATGCAATATGCAAGTAAAATTAGAAATGAAAACTATTCAAAACATGGGTTCACCAAAATGAACAATTAATTTTTGGCTCACTTGCACCTTTCTAGCTCTTCTAGGGTTTTTCACCTAAAATAAGAGGGGTAGAGAAAAAAATGTAAACTAGTTCATTCAAATTATGTTATGTGAAATGTTTTCTAATCTAAATGAAGTAAACTAAATGCAATCACTACTGGATTTGACACCATTTTCTGATAGGCGTTCGTCTGTCATTCAATAGATCTCTGTCAGAAGAGCGACACAATGGCGAAAATCTTTTTGTTGTTGTTTTTTCATCGCAAGGTTGACGAAAAATTAAACATCAAAATAACAGTGAAGAATTGTCAGTCAACCGCATCGTGAAATACCTCAGGATTTTGTCAGAATATTGATGAAAACTTTGTTTATCCACCGATGAATTACACCAGAATTTCATCGTCGGTTTGACAAAATGGGCAAGTAGTAGCGTGGAAACAACAGAGGACATTCGTCAAAATAGCGATGAAATACTCAAGTAGTAGTGTCGAAAGAACACCAAAAGTTCGTCGAATGTGCGACGAAATAGGCAAGTAGTAGCGTCAGAACAACACCAAAAGTTCGTCGACTTTGCGATGAAATTAGCAAGGACTAGCGTCGGAAGAACAACAAAAGTTCGTCGAAAGTGTGATGAAATGGGCAAGTAGTAGCATCGAAACGATGCCAAAAGTTCGTCGACTTTGCGATGAAATTAGCAAGGAGTAGCGTCAGAAGAACACCAAAAATTCTTTGAAAGTGCAACGAAATGGGTAGGGAGTTACGACAAAATCATTGTCACAGCTATAGCAACTTCGTCAAGCCTTTCTGTTGATTCGTTGGTGGTTGTCGTCGAAATTGCGATGAAGAAGCAAAATTTAAAAAAATAAAAAAATTCGTGGAAATGTACCATTGCGGAGACTGACGACTGATCATACATACAGACTGCATATTGGTTTGATGCTTCAAACGATGCATTTCTTATATTGAAAAGTGCATTACCTTATTGAGCTTCTCTTTGTTTTGAGTATAGTTTGATATTCTCTACTTAAAAAGGCCAACCATGTGACGGTGGAAGCTCATTTGGCCCCCCCCCCATCCCCTCACATCACTCTCAATTCCCCATACCCAATCATATAACATTAATCATTGATTCATCCATTAATAACATATAACATTCATTCATTAACATATAACATTCATTAATTAACATATTCACATTCATTCATTAACATATAATATTCATTCTTTCAGTTTTTACATATTATCAAAAATATGGTTGTCATCATATGATTACAATCACTTTTTTTTGTTTCTTTTTGAAAGCTACATAAAGCTGAAGTGGAGTATCATTTTCTAAATCAATATATGTCCCCCCTTTAGTTGTTCTTCCCTTACTTGTGATCTTAATGCACGCGTAGTCGTCTACTCATGACGTGGATGCCACTTCAAGGGGGATTTGCTGCAATAAGAAAGAAATGTTAAACTGATATGTTTTATTATTATTGTTACAAGTATATGATTAATTAAAAGAACATTAGAGTGGTTCTCTTTACCTGATGGGTCCACATCATGTTCCTGAACTTTTGTTATAGACTCATGCTCAACATGTTGAACACCCTCTAAATCCCGATCTGTAGTTGAAACACGAAGGGTTACATTAATTAATACACCAATTGAAATTAAATATGTTTAAGAGAAAATGAGGGTGGTCCTGTTTACTGGATGGGGCCAAATCATGTTCATGATCTTCTCTAGCCCGATCATGCTCAACACATTGATCATGGTCTACATGCTCTAAAGTTGAAATAGGAAAGGTTACATTAATTAATACACCAATTGCAATTAAATATGTTTAAAAGAACTTTAGAGTGGTCCTCTTTACTTGATGGGGCCACATCATATTTCTGATCTTCTCTAGCCTTATCATGCTCAACATGTTGATCATGCTCTAAAGTACTGGGATGCACACCATGACCTTCATCTGCATGTTCTGCTCCACCCTCACCAAGCTGCATTCTAATGTCATGTGCAGTATATATTATCATTGCTTGAATGTTTAAGACAAATAGGCATGTAATTACTTTATGGTGGAAATTAATATTGAATAGATTGCACAAGTATTCAATTTTGAATAAACTTTATTGAGTTTATTTACCTGCGTGTTGGATGCAATGGAAGATTGTGTTTTCCCAGTCAAGACTCTTAGGCGTTCAGCCACGGCTCCATAGCCTTGCTAGAAGGCAATCTTCAGGTCCTCTTCTGTGGGAACTCTGTTGAATTCAGAGCCCTGCATTTTTGTAGAAGATCATGAATTTTGCTTCTATGGTGTGATAAAACCAAAATTGTTTTCAATTTATTATAATTTGGATGCAATATTTCATTTATTGATACTTACAATTGTGCGCTAATTTCATATAACCACCAGAGCCAAGTTTGTGTTGCCGTGCTTTTCTAGTCTTGCCTTTGTTGCCTTGATGTGTCGGGCAGCCTATGAAAATTTTGAAATATGTTAGATTATGTAAAAAGAAAGAGTAATCAGTATATAATTACATTGTTGATAGTATCACACACAACATACTACTTTTAAAAAAAAATTAATGGCATTTCCATAGCATACAGACATTGAGAGCATATAAAATACGAGTTCAATCCATGAATTATAGAAAATAGATATTTGTTGGTTATATTCATATAGCTGATTACATTGCACAAAACATACTACAACTACATAAATATCAGATGGTGACAGTTGTCTATGCTACCACATTTTTCATACATGTCTACCAAAGCATTTTATCAAACAGTTCACTGCCTTGCTGCTATGGCTAGAAGCCTAAAATAGGTGCTTTCAAACAAGCTATGGATGCTTGGAAAAAATCTATCAAAGTATAATAGTAAGCAATAGCATAGACAAGGCAGTGAATTGTGATGAAGCCTCAAATTTACATCCGAGATTTCTTTTATTATTGGCTGGTCTTGTTTATCTAAGTGGTGCCTAGGGCTGGATTTATTACTTTGCTTTCATAAACCCTTGGTTTTCTATCTTTGGTATGGGTCTGTTCTATAGTTACTTTTTGGAGAAGGTTTTTAAAAAAGAAAACAACCTATGTCTCATTAACTCGTCTAAGGCCTAGCCCCTTTTAATAAAATGATAAATATTTTATTGTTGGCCTCCTTTTATTTACCAAAGTCTAAGTCAGGTTTGTGCCTTATGTTTTTAAAATAACCTTATGTCATCGACCGTCATTTCCCTAAGCCGCATCCCCTTCCTCAGGTTTTTTCTCCTAAGTAATGTTTAATGTTTTGCAGGGGTTATTTGATGGTTGTTGATCTCCTCGCAGATACATCCTAACCACTCTCCGCCATATCGTGATCCCAACTTGAGCCATCACAATATTGCGGGCAAGTGCCACATGTCCTAGGTTGCTGATGTTTGAAAAGAAAATAAAATGATTTAATAAATGCATCAAACTTTAGTGTGTTATCAAGTGGGTTACTAAATCGCCTGAGTGGTGCACGTGTTTATAATCAACGGCGATGTTTTAATCTTGATGAAAAAGCTGCTCAGCAAATAGGCCTTAAGACTATCCCTTGTTTTACTAATCGTGGTCATCGATGAAGAGATCAATGATTGCCCGCTATCGCGTAATCCCAACTTGAGCAATCACGATATCGTGGGTGAGAGCCACATGTATCTTCCTAGCGCTACATATAATGGTGGGCCCTGGGGATGATGTGGAAGGTGTTGTCAACATTTTTAAGGAGGATTGTTCAATGATCTAACTGAAACAAGAGATCGACGGCGGAGATTTAAATCTGTGTCAAATACAATTGAAGGCGTTGGTGCAGTATGCAAGTAGGCTTTAATGGTGGATGAGACGTCTATCGGCAATGTTCATAAAGTTCAAGTGTTTAATTGCAAACTACTTTCACCACTAAGGCATTCAAGCATCTTCGAAGCAGTCCAAAGCTAGAGATAGAGCTTTCAAAAGTAATTTTAGCAAGAGTTTGATTTTTTATAGAACACGAATTTTTGTGAGTTATTTTCTTCGTCATTGTTATGTCTGAATGTGTTTCTTGTGAAAAGCTTTGCTGTGTTGATCAGGGTTTTTCTGAATTAAGATTTTAGGGTTACTATTTCTCTTGAATTGTGGGAAATTGTAAATTCTACTGTGTTTTCATTTTGAGTAGCACTAGTCTATTCACAATTTAATTTTCTGAGAAGCCCTAGTTGTTTAAAATGGCACCAACAAAACAGTATTCTTGCCATATTGACTACATGCAGAGGAATTTGTATGATGATTTCCTTGACCAATTCCCCTTGTCAACAAACGACAATAAGAGGGGTTTGGTTTTGATGAGAGGGATAGCCTTAGGTGAAGGGTTGAGATATAGAACCTACAACATTGTATATGCTAGGGTACCAATGACAGGTTTAGAACTATTTAGAAGATGGTATGGCCAGTGAAATGCACCTCATCCTTTTTCAAATGGTTGGAGGTATGATATGGGAAAGCTTGTAGTAACGAATGTGTTCCTTGATGTTGACCTCCTCTTGGCAGTGGCTATGAGATATGATCCTGTCACAAGGGTTATAATGGATAATGATGGTGAGGTTTTACTGAATGTAAATGCAGATGTAATTCGAAGGGTTTTTGATTTGAGTGAAAATGGCTCATTCTTGGTCCAGATTGACTTCGAGGAGATGAAACAAGAGTATGCCAAGATTCAACCTCTTTTCAGATCAAAATTACTTCCTCCTCATCTAGCTAGGGCGGGAAGTTCCACAATTCATATCAGCCTGACTGATCAAGAACCTTTTGAGTTAAATTGTTTTGCTGATCATTTCTTGGCAACCTTCTACTCACCTTTCCAAATTTTAGGTTTTAGTCCTAATACTATGATGCCCATTGCCTATATGTTTATGGGGGCTCAAATTCGGCATCCCAATTTCTCTGTAGTATATGATTATGCTTTTTTCCTTATTGAAAGAATGCATGAGGGTTTGTTGAACTTATTTGTGGGGGACACTAGTGTTCCTTTCTTTTGGTACTCTTTGTTAATGCATATGTTCTTGTATGAGAATGTCGGCTTCTTCTCAAAGAAGATGGAATTGAGGCAAGAGGTAAATGGAGAAAGGCTACCAATACAGGCCTGTAGTGTAGATATGTCTTACAACAAGAGGGATCCTAGCTATGTGCAGTTTGACAGCTGCTTTGCTTCTAGGCTCAGGGCTAGACTAATGGTAAATATGCCAAGAATTCCTTAGAATTTGCATGATTTCCTCCGGCCCAAACCAAGAAGGCCTGAGTTAAAAGTATGTCATAATTGGGGTGACATCATTCCATACCCTGTAAGCACTATCTTAAGGGTTTATGGTTTTCAAGGAACCCCCCATATTCTTCCATACAATGTACCATCAAGAATTGGATTTGCAGAGGTTTTGTGGTAGCTGGGATGCATCCATGAAGATAACCTGATAGGAAGAGGAAAAGGGACTTTGTTCCCTCATTATACTATTGTATTAGATTTTGTATTTTCCAAGGGTGGATGGGTTCATTTTGATCAATTTTTTATGATTACCATTTGAAGAATGGATCTGTAAGGCAGCATGATCCTGAGGGATTCTTTGCTCTATTTAGACAAAGAATCAAGGGTGGCAAATTTTCCATGTTTTCAACTTTCTTGAAGATTTGATTAGGAATGAATTTGATTTGGGTAGGCAAGAATTGAATAAAGAAAAATGGATTGCCTATGAGAAATTGTTGGCCCTAGTGCATAAGTTGGATCCGAAGTATGATCCATTAATTGAGTTCACTCCATTTCACAAAAGAATTCATTTCCTGATGAGTAATTTCAGAGAAATCATGAGCACCCTGAGAACCAAGAAGATAAACTTGGAGGTAGATTTGAAAATCCAGGGATTGGAGGTGAGGCTTGTGGAAGAAAGGCCAATTTGTCAACCACCAATTGATAGGCCCTTATACAGAAGAAAAAGAGATAATAGCAGTGATGAAGAGGTTGGAGACAGAAAAGGTAAACAAATAATGAAAGCCTCATCACAATCTGGCCAAGGGATTAGAAAGCCTGGAGGAATAAAGATTGTGGATCTTGATTCACCACCTTGAGATGACCCTATGGAGCCACCACTATAGCCAAGCCCTAAGAGGCAAAGAATTGAGGAACCGCAAGACACTTCGGTGGATGAAATAATTGTCACTGATCAAGACATGCAAGTTGACACCCCTTCACCTCCTAAGTCAACACAATTGGTGTTGACTGATATAGATATAAAATGACAGAATGTTCAAGATGCAAGGATGGTGGCCTGCAAGGCATTCCTAGATGATGATGCCTTTGTGAAGAATCCTGTGTTCTTGCAGTTGGTATGGAGGTTGAAACTTCAAGAATATCAAGACAAATGCAAGGAAAGAAGAGAAACAAGGCCTGACAGGTCTGATTAGGAAAATGATGATGAGGTCAAAACTGAGCTAATAGAGAAGTTCAAGAATCTCACCCCTAATGAAGGAAAGAAAATTGTTTTTCAACCTGGTGTCCTACTTCTCCTTGAATGGGACATTGCTGATGTTGTAGCTTTTAATGCTATCATGCAATCAAAGCATCCTATGCAAGGTAGTGAGGAGGAAGTCAAGGCAGCACTACAAGACTCTACCTTTAGTGAGGAGTATGAAACTTTGGCGATATGGGCTTTAGCACCTCAGGGAGGAAAACCAAATTTAGTTGATCTCAGTTCAAATTTAAGGGGTGGGCTCATCATCAAGAGAGTCTCTAAAACCTCAACAATAGAGGCGACAAGCTTAACACTGAATGTGGCCAAATTGGCCCAAAAAATAGCTAAAAGAGATGAGGCTGAGTAGAAAAGATTGATGGAGAAATATAACACAATGATTGGGGAGTATAGTAGGATACAACAAAGAAATGTTGAGTTGCAATATGAAGTAGATAGGCTGAGATATGGGCAGGTGGGAGAATCTTCTAGTGCCCCTACTGCTAGAGCAATACCTACTACTTCAGGGTTATTACCCCCTATTGTTCCAATCATTTCTATTCTTGGATCCCCAATTCAGACACCTGTTGATAGCCCTACACCAGGGCCAATTGAAGAAGAGGTTGAACTTTCTATAGATCCTACCAAAGAGCAGATGATAAAAAAAGTTACACAATTACAGGCTGCCCTGAGGGCGAGTGAGGATAATGCTATGGCCAAGCACAATGAGGTGGTAGACACCGTTATAAGGCATTTAAATGAAAAGGTTTATTCCAAGCTTCCAGTTGTACATTCTTTGTATTCTTTATTTTTGGAGGGAATTCAAAATATTAACAGAGACAAGGAGGTGATTCTACCCCTAATTGAAAAATGGATCCCTAGGGCCACTGATTTAGACATTATGTTTAAGGCTTCTAGGTTTGATGTGAATAATAGGCCCCAATCATTAAAGCCTACTCAATTTTTTTTGAAATCATTGAAGGGATTTCAGGCCTTGCCTGATGATCTGAGTAAGAAAATTAGGGAATTAATAAAGAATTTTGATGATTGGGATGACACTTTCTTGCCAGATATAATGGATACAAGTGGAAATGTTCAAACATTGTAGCAATGGCAGGAAAAGGCAGAGGAGGTTATTAATGAACAAATTAAATTAATTTGTGATGATTCAAATCATGACTTGCTGGTAAATAGCATGGATAAAATAATTAATACTAGCATGTTTCTGGAATCATTTGAAAAGGAGGCCAAC